>JANSTX010052493.1:0-11551 GCA_027564355.1 Penthetria funebris | reverse complement strand
TATATTATCTTCTTTTTTTTTGGTTTGTGCAATTGCTGCAAATAAAGAATTAAAAATTTTGTAAAGAAGTATATTCCAATTTTTTCGGTCTGGTTAGCAAACAGTTTAATATCCATAATGCCCATAAGTTGAATTAGTGATCAAGTGCTTATAAATTACCAATCCTAGGTAATCGTTGTAAACAGAAATTTAATTTAGCAGCACCAAATTTTTTTTTTTAAATTAGTAAATGCATGTTGGTATTTCGTTACTATGCAGATTTATAAATAACTATTGCCAAATATGCAAAAGTAAACTAAGACTGCGAAATGTGTTCATACTTTTCATAGAACGATAATATACGGCAGTAATTGCTGGTATAAAATGCTTCTTTGTTACCTATATAGATGCTTGTCCATTGGTGCGTACATTTGAACAATTGTTACATATTTTATCTTACTTTTAAATATTGTTGTTATTACGAGATATAATATGCTTTTCACCGCATTGATATTATCGCTGTCATGATAGTATCTCCGTAATGATATTTTCTACTAGTCACAGTGGACGCAAAACAAGTGGTGAATTTCAATTTTTAAATACAACGTAACGTTCCTGATAGCCTGATATTAAATTGAAAGAAGCAATTTTTTGTATGGATTCTCATAACGTATGTAATATAAATTAATTATACTTTAGCCCTCTCTATACCCAACCGTACATATTTGTGTTGTCTCTCGATAGTAGAATGAGATAACTATTTATTCATTTGTTATTTTGCTGCAGCTGAAAAATACGCTCACAGTCGGTAGATGCCTTTTTTCATTATTGTATCGATGCTTTTGTGGTCTCCGAGTGTAATCAATAAATATTAAAATTATTATTTTGCTATTGAATGAATGTATATATGCTATACAAGTATATACTCTGAGGTAAAAAATAACGATAAACTTGAATTTTTGAATACAACTTAACGTCCCTGCTCGCCTTCGCCTAATACTAAATTGTTTTTTGTATGGATAATCCATAACGTACTACCATGAATCAGCATAATATATGTTATGTTCGTCTTTATCACCTAAACGTGTTCTTGTGTGGTCTGACGATAATAGTATACAAAAACTATTTACAGGGGGCGAATAGAATGGCCAACTGTCTGTTTCGTTAACCCATCTTTACATTCACGTGGTGTCGCCGGTTACCTGATCATGATACACTACAATAAAATATGGTTTTAATGTCGGCTGGTTTAAATAACATAACAACAAATTTGGTAGCTGCACCTACTCTACTGAAATATTCAAATGTATAACTATAATATAATAACAGTTGGTAAATTTCATCCATATTAGAAATCACAAATTAACATCGTAATGCCGTCCTATGTGCATCTGAGTAAAGGTTGACATCAAATGATGTTGCATTGAGACATTTATTCTACTCAGTTCGCGCTTGTTTCTTAAAAAATAAATCAATATTGAATTAAAATAAATTATAATACGGACGTTTTATTAATATATTTTTTTATAAAACTTATAATATTCTAATACATATATATTTTTTAGATAATATTCAAATTTTACGTGTATCATAGAGTTGTCTAATAATTTACTAATATTAATATTTAAATTATTCAATTTGCTTTAAACTAATAACAATTGCCAAATTTATATTATTTATTATCTACAAATAAAACATTAAAAATATAAATAAATTAAAATTCTTCAAAAAATTTATCGCTTATAATATGTTGATAAGTTGCCTTTATAGTTGTAAAACAATAACCTATAAAACCGAGCATTGCCTGTCCAAAATCATTACCCATTAAATCTTCAATCAGATAAATTTCAGCACCTAAATGTGGTATATTAGCACGTAATATTAAATAAATTATTAATGGCATCATATTATCTGCGTTTAACATATACGATTGACCTGTGAAATAAGAAATTTTGACTAAGTAAATATGTATGTACCGGTAAAAAAACAAATAATACAATTTTAATTATTTACCCAAACTCTTATTTTTCGCCAATTCAATAAGTTTAAATGTATTCTCAATTTGTCTTAACATTTCATTTGGACAATATTTTTCTGTAATTTGTTTCAAACATAAAATTGCTTCGCTAAATGCATCATTCTTAATTAATGTTAATATCATACTAAAACATATAGATAATTATTATCAATTAATTAGCATATTTTTTTAACAAACCTATCAATTCTTAAAAATATAGCTAAATCTTCATTAGATTTTTTATCACAAATTAAAATTCGTTGACGATATAATTCATCTTTTTGACTACATTTACTTGCATACAGAACAAATAATGTTGAATAAACACCTTCGGATAATAGAATTGGATAGAGTAAACTTCGATGAGATATTAATTCACTAAAAATGAAAATGAACAAAAAAATATGTTAACTAGAAGTGAAAAGTGGAATAGTGAATGAAGAACATACCCATCAAATGACTCACTTTCATCTGGCAAAGCTGGAAATAATTTCCGTACATATTTATATATTCGTTTTGAAATACTTTCCCATTCATGCATAGCTTGCCCAGATAGAATTGATGTCGGTTTAACCTTCCAACAACCATATGATGAATAAAAACAATACGAAATTTTACTATTTAATAAACCAAGTGGATGATTTGTATCACGAAATGCTTCAGTCAAATAATTTTTCAATAAATTCAATTCATCTCGATCTAATTTATTAATAGCAAAATTTGGGAAAAAATCAAGATTTACATTATTTTTTGTAGTGGTACTGGTAGCAATTGTTGTTGTATCAGATAATTCTTTATTATTATTATTATTCTTTGAACTATAAATTTTCTCAACACTTTCCTTACGCAATGAAAACATATCAAATAAATTCATATCATATTTTAAATTATCATAAAAAACTTCATTACTTATTGACTTCGATTTATTAATATTTAATAAATTCATTGGGCTATTCAATAATAATGATTTTTTATTTAAATCTAAAACACTTCGTATTGATAATTGACTTGAAATGGAATTTTTTCTTTTAACCGATGTTATCCTATCTAAACTAGCCCATTTATTAAGTTTTTCAACTTCATTAAGATTATTCATTTTTCTGTCTGCAAACAACGATGAAATAGCGTTATTTTTATTAAAATATTCTTCATTTTTTATTGAAAATCCATTTGATTTTAATGTCTCTTTTCGTTTTCTATTTGTAATGAATATTGCTATTTTATTCCAAATATATTTATTATCAAGTGTATCAATTGAACCGAAAACATCATGTTCCCAATCTTTAAATAATGATCTCCATTTACGATTATTATCTATAGTTAATAGACCAAGTGATCTAAAGTAGTAAATGAAACAAAAAGAAATTAGTCTGTAACTATTCAAACGTTTTAAATTTAGTTTTTCTTACTTTGGAAATTTTGAAAAACTTTGATTCATTGAAATTGTTCCATTTAAAATTTTTATATCATTCCATGTTCCACTTAAATTTCCTTGTAAAACATTTCCGGTCATTTCAATGTTGCATTCATCGCTACCACCATTCTTTATTCACAAACAGCAAATGAATAATGTATAAATTTTACTTTTAAATTTAATTAAATTTATAAATAATATTATAATTACCTCACAATCAACTTCATAGGCAGGCAAACATAATGTACCTCTACCATTTGGTCCGATAACCGTTAGATCACCCTCAAAATATGAACCATTTTCAAAAATAGTAACACCTTCACCAGACAAGATATCATTGACAAAAATACCTTCAAAATATCTGCCATCCATTGTAATTGTTATGCCACATCCACTTTTTTTATTTTCAACAAACATGCCCATATATTTGTCACCAGTAACCGAATCATCAAGAACACCATAACCATTTTTCATATTATTTACAAATTCACCAATATATGTAAATCGATCGGTTCTCAATACACCATGTCCATGTTGTTCACCATTTAAAAAATATCCTTCATATGATTCATTATTTCTTAATTCCAACATACCAAAACCATGATATTTTCCATTATAAAAATCACCATCATAAATGCCAGTATTTGGTATAAAAAATCGTCCATATCCATTTATTTCATTATATTGTAAATGGCCGTTGAAAATTTTACCATCACCAAACTCAAGAAAACCATTGCCATGCATTTGACCAAGATACCAATGACCAGTATATTTTGCAGCCGGATACTTTAAATGTTTTTCACTAAATGTATATGTTGCATTACGATAATGATGTACTTTTGATGTATTTGTATTCGATTTTATTGTTAAACAGTTTCGAATACCTAATTCAATTGCATTTAACCATTTTAATTTATCTTCATGATTTTGGGCACAAACAATAATTGTCTCTTCCGGTGTTATTATCTTCAATGCATTTGTTCGCATATCTTTATCGGATAATGCTTGTATCCAAAGTGTTTTCAATGGATACATTGATAATGTACTGGTACTATGACAAAATATATCATTGAATAATATAAACCAATGTGATGTAAAACGACTGTTTGGATAAATTTTTAATGTATTTTCTTTTGAATCTAAAATTATACGACGTTCGGCAATTCGTAATTTTGTTAAAAAACGTTTGTCTATTTTTTGCCAATATTGTTCAGTACGATCGGCATGATCAATTGCAATATCTTTTTCGTTTTTAAATTTTTCCCAATCACTTTTTTTCACTTCTAAATACTGAATTTTAATTGGATCTGTTTCTGATCCTTCAATTATTAATAATTCCGATATAAATTCAATGTATTCCCATATTCGTCGAAATGGATGATGAAATATTGTTCGCCCATCTTGATTTTTATCTAATATTAATTTTGTCTCCTGAAATCCTTGAGTACTAGTTACTTCACAGAAATATTTAACATATATACGATAGGCTGATATAAATTCAATTGAATGATTCAATATTGTTATATGTTGACTAGATTGTTGATTATGAAAATAATCTAATAATGATTTTACATTAACCGCTGTTAAATGTATTAAATTTAAATATTGTTGACATAATTGATCTAAACTTTGATTTTGATGTATAAAATATAATTTCTTCATAAACGGTTTAATTATCGAAATATAACAATTTAGTGAATCTTGAAGGAATTTCTGTTCGGATGTAAGATATTTTTCAATTTGTACATTATACTTGGAATGATTTTGAATAAATATTTTATCTACAGCTAATAATGTTGGTAATGTATTTGAATCGTTATTATTATTTAATTGAATTGATATGTTTAATTCTTTGGTGGTCTCTTTATCACACTCATTTAATGATTGTTTATGTAATTTCTTCAATTCTAAACTATTTAATAATATATATGTACTAAAATCCCCACAAATAATATCTAATATATTGTGAGAATTTATATATCTTCTTGGTGCACTAATATCTTCAATGTCTTCAAACAAAATTTGATGGTTATCATTGTTACCCCAAAGATATAAGCGTCCTATATAAATAATCCAATAATAATATAGAAATATTTATAACTTTTTTTTTTTTTTTCTTATTTATATTAAATTTATTAACATAAGATAACGTTAAAGTGTGGTTCATGTGAAAGCCGAAAGGGGAATAGGAATAAACAACTTTTTTGAGGTTCTATATAGTTCAGGAAACACATTTGAATAAAAATACGAATCATTATGCAATATTAGGTTGTTTCCGAAACAAAATTATTCAATCGATTTTTACAGGAGCAATTTAAATTGTAAGGATGAGCAGAGCGATATAAAAATGTCTCGAAATATAATTGTACAACCAAGCGTGAGTATTCTAATATTGGGCATAAATACTAGTGAATAAATGAATCTATGTACCAGAAACTTGTTAAATCATCTGCACGACGAAAACTTGCTTCTGATTTTTTTCGATAAACAAATGATGGTCGGGATCGTGTTCCATTAGAGACGTTAAGTATGTTTTATATACGAAATTATTTCTTATGGCAAAAAGAAAAACCAAGTCTTCTTGTAATATTTTTATGTATGTTCTAGATGTGATAATCGTTCCGAATGAATTTGAACCCGAAACAAGAAATATTTATAACAAAATTATATAAATGTTATTTTAAAAAATACCAAACCTAATAGTAATAATTTATGATTGGAGAACTCAAATATATATCATACAATAACGGAATAATGACTATAAGTTACTTGCAAGCTTGTTTTAATCAAAAAAAAGGCAATGAGTCGTATGCATAAAAATAAAGCATATGCTACTAGCATATACTTTTTGTTAAAAGTATTTGCTAAAAGCAAATGCTTTAAAATATATGCATAAATTTGCTTAACAAAATTAAATCAAATACTTTAAAATACAAACAGTTGCTTGAATCAGATGCTATTTCATTTGTTTTACTTATAAAACTTCATATTTTTAGTTGTTTTAGTTGTCCAAATCACAGTTCAATGATCAATTGCAAGTATTAAACTATTTTTAACATATTGAAATCATTCTAAAAGCATAATAAAATTTAATTTGACATGATTGCCGGTTTTAATTTTGCTATAAATTCGTTAATTTCTTTATATATTTTTGATAGATATGCAAAAAAAAGGAAGAATAAAATCGCTGTAGTTCTTTAAATAAACAAAAAAAAAAGACAACAAAATCGTGTAAAAAAAATTAAATCTCACCATCTATTGTTAATGCAGCCGAATGTTCTTTTCCACACGTTATTTTATATATACCTTGTCCAGTTAAACCTAATACCGCATTTATTCTATTACGTTTAATGTGATCTCCAGTACCCAATTGTCCCTTATTAATATTACCAAAACACCATACGCTTGTACCAATTAAATTCGAACCAATTTTATATAATTCTTCAATACTATCATCCACATCTAATTGTATATTATTATCACTTCGATTTAAGTCCAATGATAAATCTTCACACAAACTGCTTATATCATTATTAATAATTTCATAAGAATTATTTGGTAGATCATTTATATCAAAATTATCATCGAATTTATCTAAATTTGTACATTTATTTGACTGAAAATCATCATTATGATGAACTGTTGTTGCACAACTATTATTTAAATTAATTGCATCAGTTGTTAAAATAACATTACTCGATATAGATGCCATCGATAATTCCGTTATACTTTTATTGTCTGACGACAATTTATTATTACTTATATCCATTGTGTTACACATACGACAATCTTCAGCCTTTAAATTTGATGCAGTAGAATTATCATTTGTTTCTTCACTGCTATCGTCATCATTATTTGTAAAATTACGATTTTTATGTGTTAAAACAACAACAAAACCATCACCACAAATAACTTGTAAAATTTTGAAACCAATAAAACATTCAAGACGAATGGGAACATCGGATGAAATCACTTCACCAATATTTCCCATTGCAAATAATTCCCGAGTATTACTTGTGAATAAAATAGCATCATTGTTACAACTTATATTTGCTATTTGAACAATATCGTAACCATTTCTGAAACCATGTACACACAATTTTTGATTTGATATAATAATTTCTGTCCATTCATTAAATTCAATTGTTTTTAAATAAGTTTTATAAACTTGTCCATTATTATTAACAATATAAATAATATTATTGGTACAATCAACATCTATAATGTTTTGTTTTAATAATTTTAATTTTATTGTATCCTGATTATCGAATAATATTCCTTCATACAATTCATATTTTGTTGTTAAAATAAAAATATGATTTTTAAAATTACATATTTTTAAAATTTGATAAATTTCAGATTCACATCGAATATTTAATTTATTGTAGTTATGATAAATTGTGAAGTTTTGCATTTCTAAAAAAAAAGAAGAGAAAAATATATTATTTTTTTTTAAGAAAATTCATGTAATTATACAAATTAGGAGCATTAAGTACTTGTAGCTAATAATAATTAATACAAATTTAGAAAAAAATATTTGGTAATATCACAAAACAACGTGATCTTGCAGGGGAAATAAGACTGTTACCAATTATGTATTTTCTAGATATTATTAATATTGTTTAGATAGAAGCCTTAACACATTAACAAACTGCAAAGGGTCAATCTTAGAGGCAATGTAATCAGAGTTCAAAGGTAATCAGTATTTTGTATCCTTAATATGAAATCAAAATGCAGTGTAGTGACGAAATAAAATACATATTTCATATTGGATACAGTATTAAGTAGCATCAAACTAAAAGGCTTAATTAACCTACTGTATATATTGAATTGTTAGACACTGATCCTGATTAAGGACAATCAGTAATAAGACTTGGCAAGTCAATTATGTTATATATATGTAAAAATCAATAGTGATAGATTAATAGATTACCTTCATCAGCCTCTATTAGATTAGAGAAAAATACCTTACAATCCCATAAGATACCTAATAATTTCAATTTTAATTAAATTAAGTTACATTTCACGACGAAAATAAATTATGAAACGGTCAAGAACAAAATAGTAATTTGATTACGAATTGATATATTAATAAAAAGAAAACAAATTGCTGATAACACAATAAAACAATATAATCAATCGTCAGAAAATCACCCACATCAATTAATAATAAAAAAACATACCTTAATTCAACAGCGTTGATTTAATTATAATTATGGTATTAAATTCTTTACCAGTACAAATTATTGACTAATCAAATTAAAAGTTAATAATTCGGTGTACAGTTTATTTTATCAATAATTTCAAGTTAAATATTTACCAAAATAATACAAACAACAAATTCACTTGCTAAGACATTTATTTTTGACAATCAAATGTAAAAGGTTGTTCGTTTTCAAACACATTTCACTTGTATATTTGAGCATTTTTGTTTTTAAATGTGAGCGAAAACAACTACACCTAATGTAATTATAAAAACAAAATTCAAATTATTATGAATTAATTTGTATTTTATTAATTTATAATAAATTCTATTTTACAAGATAAAGCAATTTAATAATAAAATTCAATTATTTTAAAAATTAATTTAACTGAGCGAATTTTCCAATATAATACACATATAATAAGGGTTAATTCATCCATGAAAAATTAAAAATTTTAACATTCACATAACCAAATATTTATTATTTTATCTAATCTGTCAAAGAAAAAAGAGAGATGTAACATTTTAAATAAAAATCTTTACTTTAAAAATACCAATTTTCAAGTTATAGTATAATATAAAACGTAAATAATATGACAAATATAATACCTACAGTAGCTGTGGATAAAGCATTAAAATTATTGAGATCGTTACCTAGAGTTTCATTGAACAATCTACGAGATAATCCACATTCTAAGCAAAATGTTCGTAAAAATCTGAATATTTCAATAGAATAGAATATTTATTGGTATATTTAAATTATAGGATAAAAGAGGTAGAGCACAACACGGAGGTGACAAACATGGTGCCGGAAATAAAGGATCTGGTCAAAGACAAAATTTTATGCGTTTGGGTTATGAAACCGGTAATACGCCGTTTTACATGAGATTCCCATATGAACCATACTATAAGGGACACCAGTAATTTAAATTTGATTAGTTATTTATTATTTTATTTCATTATAAATATTTTGTTTTTTTATTTATTTTTTTCTTGCTAAACCTAGCTTGAGACGACAATATCCACCATTGACTCTTGAACAATTACAAAAACTTCTCGATACTAATAGAATTAATGAAAAACTTCCAATTGATCTAGTAACAATATGTAATACAGGTGTGTTTACCATTAAACCACATTGGTTTCAATATGGTGTACAATTAACCGATGAAGGTGCAAATATTTTTAAAGCAAAGGTAAATATTGAAGTACAACATGCAAATGAATTGGTAATTGCAACAATTGAACGTAATGGTGGAACTATTCGGACAGCATATTATGATAGTTTTAGTTTGGTGCCCATGAAAGATGCAAAAAAATGGTTTGAAAAGGGGATACCAATACCAAGGCGTTTATTACCACCTCAAGATGCTGTCGACTATTATACAAATGCAAAAAATAGAGGATACTTAGCTGATCCGGATGAAATTAGTAAAGAAAGATTAGTAAGAGTCTTGTTGAGTTGTTTTTTTTTTTTTTTTTGCTAGTTTTAATAAGATTATAGTTTTGCAGTTTTTAATTATAACTAGCAAATAAATTGATCGAGTTACCTTTCTTTATATATATGTTGACATTTATCTTCAATTAGGTTTTGGCACAAAAATACGGATACGATTTACCAAAAATCGAAGATGATCCCGACTATGAAATGTTGACAGAAATAAAAGATCCTAGACAAATTTTTTATGGGTTAAATCCAGGATGGGTTATAAGTTTGAAAGATCAAGCTATTTTAAAAATAGTTGATTAATATTATTTTTGTATATCGTATATTGTAAGCAAAAAAGGAAATAGAATGAATTTAAGTAATGTTTTTGTTCTTTTTATTTTTTTTAAAGTAATTGTGATTCAACAACATATAAGAATGCATTCATTAAATAAACTTATTGAATGCATTCTTCTATGTTGCTTCTAAAAGGCTAATAATATGTTTATTCTTTGACTATTAGCTCATCTCGATAATGTCATGACTTAATTCAGAGTTCTTGATTGGATTGTTTAAGATGTTAATAAAATGATATGCACTTGAGGTAGAATTAACAAATTATCACAAGCAGTTGATAATATTCTTTATATTAATCTAAAGAAGTTTCATCAATTTTTGTATAGTATTTAACATTTTTAAGTAGCATATGGATATTGTGTGTCAAATAGCAGAAGAAAAAATCAGAAATTGTTTGTACTGCATACGATTGACTATATCTTTCTTCTTCAGCTTCGTAAATAATACATTCTAGCAGTTATATAATTTGTGATCTCATAAATGTTGGCAAAATGTAGGACTTTCAATATTTAATTCAATTATATATGACTTCATATATTATTTGCCTTATTATGTGCATGAAATTATAAGCAAAAATCGACTCGAGTTCGATGCAATAAAAATGGAAATAACATTATGAACTCGAATATAGAGTAAATTAGCGCAATTTAACTGCAAAAACTCAAATAATGCAATATTATGCATTTCTATTATACGAATATATAGCTGTGAATTAATTTTTTACAAGTAATAACAATTATTAATGACATTACAAATATGCACATATATTTCATTATTTTTTTCATGTTGAATCGGAGAAAACGCAATGCAGGATATATTTCTTTTGTTAAAAATATGATATAACTACAGCCACCAGTTCTGGATATTTTGTATTTTCTTCTTCTTTTTAATTTACTTAGTCAATATGTTTTGCTGATAATTTACTTATAAATTGAATATTTTTTATTGTTAATTGTAGAACATTATAATAAAAGTCAAGTTTCAACTTTCAAGATGTTTTGTTTATGAAATCAAAAATATAAATTTTCATTTTATTACCAATCCTTAGACAATTTCAGACCATAACAAATTAAATAATTATTAATTATTTATCACATAATAATAAAGTGTACATTTTAGTTTAAAATGATTAATTAAATTTGCAATAAATACCTA
>JANSTX010052482.1:0-11552 GCA_027564355.1 Penthetria funebris | reverse complement strand
CCTCATCTTCGAACTTCGGCTCAGAAATCAGATAAAAGTGACACATGCATAATTTCATGGCGATATGTCAATGCAATATCAATTTATCGTGCGCAATATACATGGGAGGTACTTTTTTTCAATTATAAGCAGTTCTGTGTAATGTTTTCTTTTCTGAGATGTTTATTTTTGGCGTTACATGAACGGAATCAAATACATAGACCCTTGGAACCTTGTTCCCAGGGCCTAAAAAGCACAAATAGATTTACGAAGATGCACTAAATAAAAATGGAGAGGCACTGATAAGATTTTTGTGCTAACAATAAACTTCGAATTAACAATACCGTTTTGTCACATAAAGATCAATATAAATACACTTGGCATAACACCAGATGCCAACAGTCAACTATTGACTAATTTATAACACACAGAAGTTTTTATCCTTCATAAATTTTGGATGTAAGAGCTTTTTCTTTTGGTAATGAATAGTTACAGATCATATGCTGATTTTTTGCGAGATCAGAATAATTGTAAAATTACTAAAGCCTAAGGCTCCATAATATGTTCAAAAGGCACAAAATACAGAAGGCCTAAAACCCTGGCAGAATACAGAGTATATAAACTCATAAGAAATAGAGTTAATTCCAAAAAAACACAAATTAGAAAGGAATATTGTAACCATTTTAGTAAAGACATGGAACGTGATTTGTATAGTGTACAAAGGAATATTCGGAACTTTCCCAGAAATAGAAAGAAACTTGTAATGAATATACCCAAAATTCACCAGTATCCGCTGAAGCATGGGTTACGCATTTCAACAATTTATTTATTAACATAGAAGAGTTTCATTGTTACATATGAGACACAGAGTTCAAAATAATATTTTTTATGCCAACCAACATCTGGTTGAACACGCAATTAAAACATTGAATGGTAGAAAATCTCTCAGTATTGATGATATCGGACAAATGTCTGATATATGGTAAGGACAACCTAATTGCTGAGATTGTTAAACTGTTCAATAAATTAGCAATTGACATAAACATTATTACTGTAATTTGTGCTATTATGAAAGTCGATATTTAAAATAGTTATGATATTTAGCGACAGATTGTTCATACACCATTTGTTAAGTTGGATTAAGTCTTGCTGAAATTGTGCGACGTCATTAGAATTATCTATAGGACAGTATAATTTTATATCATCAGCAGACATTATTACATTTACTAAATACATTAACGATGTCATTAATAAACAGATCAAATAAGAGTGAATCCAGATGACTTCCTTGAGGCACGCTAGTTATTACCAGAAAATTTTTAGATTTGAAATCATCAATCTTTACATATTGTTGTTGATTCGTAAGTTATCAGCAAACCTATGTGGTCAACAATTCATTATTAAGAACAGCTTCGATTAAGAAAGTAGAGTACGAGAAAATAAGATTCAAAAAAATTAAAGTAAAAGAGTTATTTGTTATAATTTGTGAAAATTGTTATATTGAATTAATTAAGTTTGTATTACATTTTAAGTGATATTTTTATTATACTACGTGATAAAACATAGCATTTTCGTTAACAACTCGACCATGGCTAATTATAAGGAACTTTTTATATTTATAAAAGGAGGCATATTCGTTATGCAGAAATGACCCTGCCCTAAGGGAAACATATTTTCGAGCTCAGGACACATGCGGTAAAGTCACTGGGTATGCCAAACATAATTTTGATCGTCACCGACTGTTTGAAAGGCCAGCACGGACCTTTGGTCATCAACAACTTTATTAAGTCCTGCCATACCCATGCATTTGCTGTTGCTTGTTGATTACAATGGGCAACCCTATTATAAGTTCTATACAAAAGGTTAATTTATTGGCTGCAAATAATTCAAAACTGGACGATTTAAATGCGGTGTTGCTTTCAGTTCCCAGGGCTGATTTAAAAATGATGCCATTTTCTATTAGATTAAGAGTCATAAATAGCATTCTTTTGAATCTGAACATTTTCAAGGCGCCTGGTGTTAATAGTATTCCGGTCATAGTATCTCTGCATCTGTAGGTTGCAAACGTCCAGCCTATTCTCACGAACTTTTCGAAATATGGGTGAAGATCGTGTCACCGGTTACATAAATTCACTTCAGCATAGGCGCAATGTGAGTGCGTTATATATTTTTATAGAAATTAGTATAGTAATTGATCTAATGAGATCGGCGGTTGTATGTTCAATATTCGTGTACTCTAAAAAACAATTCAAATCAAATGTTCACAGATTCCTACATGCCAATTCTACCCGTCTTCATATGAAAAACTTGTAAATCGAGATTTCTGTGTATCCTAAATAAATCGAGTTGTGTCAAATAATCTAATTTTCGAAACAAATATTCATATTTACTTGTGCGTGTATGACAATAAAGGAATCGATTTTGTTAATGGACAATGGATGTTATTGATAGTCCAAAATAAAACTTTATTATTTATTGAAATGTATTCACAAAATAGTAAAATTGTTTTTCAAGGTAACGAATAATAAATTCAGATATAGACAAAAAAATGTTCGAAACTTTTGAAAACCGCAATTTTTTTCATATTTTAATCAGGTTGGTGCGCTTATCACCTTTTTCAAATGTGAATCTACTATTTACGATTTACGTAAAACTGTTACCAACGAGCAACGACTAACTCGTGTAGATAATCTAAGCACTGGAACACTTATCGGTATATTTGATCCACATTATTTTAACCACTTCATGCGATTAGACAAAATTATCCTGATGATAACATAAAAACTTTGGATACGTCACAGGTTTATACATATTCAACAATAATAAATAAAAAATCTATAAATATAAACAAGTTTATTTAAAAGAAATCAACAATAAAAATAATTCCCATCTATAAACAAAACAAAACCGTCACCCATATATAAATTTGTACCTATTAACTGGTATTTGTCATTTTGCAATTGCTATCATTTTATTTATGTCTATAATTTTTTCTCTACATTTACCTAATTTTACACCATTTTCAATTTCAACTCTATCTATCTTCTTCCAACCATCCCATGTTACTATTAAATTACAATATTTGTTAATATCAATACCAGGTTTTGATACACGTACATTGATTTTTTTCGACTGAATATCCTTAATTAATAAATCAGTTACGGAGAAAGAATTATTTAATGTTGTTAGTATAACACCATTTGGACCAGTCGCTAACCAACCAGTAGCATACAAACCATTTTCGAATACATCTTCAATATTATCTATTGTGTTATCACTGCCAGTTAAATTTTTTTTTAGTACACGACCTGTAATTAATCAAATGTAAGTAATAAATACGAAATCATGGATTTATATTCAGAATATAAAGACTATAAGAAGTTATTCAATTTATGTACTTATGCATTGTAATCCTCAAAACGTCCTACTAAATTTCATTTGGAGAAATAGGAAAGCAAAGAGACACACTACACGCATTATTCTTTTTTTCGGTATTCATCTACTAAGTCGTTTTAAATCAGTGATTCATGTGTCTTCGGCGTATAACGGCAGGATAATACACAACTTATTTGCACTCACTTTAGATATACCACTGTGGTTGAACATTCTAGATAGATTTTATAGATGATAGCTTTAAAGTTCAAACAGACTAGTTCCTTGCTCATCTATAAACTAATAATAAATATACTATAATTGATATAAAATATGTAGACTTTGGTAATTCAATAGCTAAAAAAAACTATGAAAATCTCAAATAAATTTGCATAATCCCTATAGTTGGTACACAAGCGAGTAATTCATTTATTGCAGAAAAAAAACTTTCGAATACCATCATTAAGAAGTTTTTAAATAAATGCAACAAAATAAATAGAGTGTATAGATCAGTTTTCGCACCCGACCCACTAGACTCCATTCGTCACTTTTATTATCCCTAAATTTTCGCAATTATGTTCAACAAATATTAAAACGTGTCATATAATTATGAATAAAAATTTACTGTAATAGACTTCGATCAATTTTAGCAATTATTTCTTGTTTACTGTTACAACGCCATTATCATTTATTAAGTTAAGGTTTGCATTTAATTAGTTTTCATTGTCGATCTGAGCACTCACATACAGCCATTCGTCTATAATAATTCATCTAAACGTTTTTGCCATCGGTTCGTCTGGTGCACGTTTGTTTTTTATTTATGCATATTATTAGTGGTTTTGGGACCACGTTTTTATAATAATAAATAAAACTAACATTGCAGTTTTACATCAAAATTTAAAATAATTAAATAATTAAAAACTGATAGACACGTAGTTTGTCGCGAATAAAAGTTTTTAACAGAATGAGGTAAACTAATAAAAAAAACACACACACATTGTTCATCGCCTCCAATCTCGTTTGATATTGTATTTGGCCAGAAGATTTTTAGTATAAGCCTGAGGCACCTATTGACGAAAACTTGAATTTTGTGACACAATGTTATTTATCGAAGTTGTGCAGCCATAGATTAGTACCGATAAACAATTTGTTTAAAAAATGTGCAACTTCAGATTTTGTGCAACTTCAAATTTGTGATGACCGTCAGATTCGATTCAACATACCAAATATTTGCTGAACCTTGGGTATCTGAAACTTGAGATCTGTTTCAGCACCACCATCAAATGCCAAAAAGCTCCTAAAATGTTGAAAGTTCCCTACTTCATCTATTTGTTCGTCATTGACTGCAAGTGAACATCTTCTTGACGTACCAGTCTTCATTAGTTTCGTTTTTGAAACTTTCGATTTTTAGACAGACTTGTGAGCTGTATTTCACAAGCTATTCTAATTCCACTATTATTTCTGACTCAGCTGATAATAACTTAGTCCAAAACGAGCAGGAACAATAGTGGTGACAGAATACATCGCTATTTTACATCTCATGTATATCAAAAATATCACTATCGAATGCCTGTTTGAAGTCGACAAATAACATATACAACAATTTACGATTCAATCGACTGCTCAACATTAATCCGTAATGTCTGATATGGTTTGTGCAAGACCTACCAGTACTGAAACTATGTTGCTTTCGAATACCCGGTTGCAAAACGGACCATCGTCGTGCACGATAATAGCTGTAACTTTGTTTATCGTGTTCAGTAAGATGATAATACGCAAGACTCAACCGCTCTTCAAGGTTGGAATATTATCAGACAATCACACTTCACTAATGATGGAATCCAATATTGATACAATATGTCATCAAGTTCACTTTCAACATTTCGGGTATTATGTTATCGGCGTCGGCTGTCTTGCCACTCGTTAGGTGTATTAATGCGGATTTGATTTCATGATGATTTTGAGCAGAATCTTTGTATCGTCTTCTAACACGTCTTAGTTCAACCGGACGCTAATAAACTTGAATTTCGAGCTTATTCAGTAGCTCGCGAAAGTATTCAGTCCACATTTCCATTTGCTGAATCTTATTTGAGTAAACTATCACTATCTTAGCAGTTTTAGGTTGTCTCTTCATTTTTGGCACACATTTTAACATAGTCTGTAGTTTTATCAAATAATGAAAATAACCGCATCTATACGAATTTATGAAGATTATCCAATATTGAGTGAATTTAAAATATTTATACTTACCAGAAATATTCTTTATAAATCCATTTTTATCATCAAAATTTATCTCTTTATCCACATTTTCCGATGTATAACCAATACTACGAAGCGTTAGATCTGTTGTCAAGAACTCGGTTTCATTTGTAGGTACTGCAGTATTTCCAGAAAGTTCATTTACAGTTAAAACAATACCGTTTTCATTTAAATTAATACTTTTTGGTGACCGAAAAAATATTGGTCTAAATTCCTTTTTTCCGGATGATAATTGACTAGGTTCCAATAACGATAAATTGCTAATCATTAATTCTGTGATACGTTTTCTAGGGCGTGGTAAATTCAATATCTCATGTTCAATTCCAGTAAAATCGGTATTTCTCCATATTGTATTAACATTAGGTAATTTCAACATTTCTCTTAATTCTTTTATTGTAAAAGCTGCTTGCAGTGGTCCACGACGTCCAACCATATTAACTTTTTTGATTTTACATTCAGCAAGTGAATGAAGTGCATACTCAGTTATATCAGTCTTTTTTAAATAGTCTATGGGAGACAAAATTATTCGTGCAACATCTATTGCTACATTTCCTTGTCCTATTAATGTTAGTATTTCACCATTAAGGTTAGGATTTAGATTTTCATAACCTGGCAATCCATTATACCATGCAACAAATTCTCGTGCAGATAATACACTAAAGTTATTTTCATTTTGTATATTCAATCTACGGTCTTTTTCTGCACCATATGACTATAATAAATTAAATTGTTGTTAATATAACAAAATTAATTATTGATAAAAGTCATCACTATATTTCATTATTTTATACCAAAATAATTGCATGATAACATTCTTTCAATTCTTGTAATGTAATATGTTGACCAAGAGATAAATTCCCAAGAAATCTAACTCTAGGATTATCTCCAATTTTTGTAAATGCATTTATCACATTTTTAACTTCTGGATGGTCTGGTGCCACACCATATCTAAAAATAAAAAGACAATATTAATATTTATCACGTATATTAATTATAATAACAAAACAGTAATAACCTTAATAATTATAATAATAACTACTCGTAACTAAACAAATTATAAAGTAATTAAAAATCAATTAATGAATTTAAATTTTGAATACTATATAAAGTATAAAATGTTCAAAATGATAACAAAAACTTAACACAATAACTAATTACTACTACATAATATTATTGAAATTTAAAACTATGCAATTCATAAATGTATCTACAATTTTAATCTTAGTAATATGCTCAAGTTGCTATGCAAATAAGGAAGAAAATTTTCAAGATAGTAATAAGGAACGAGAAAAAAAAATCGAATTTGGGTTAAATACAATAACCATACAGAAAACAAAAACAAGCAATGAAAATCAGTCAAGGATTTTCGGTATAACTTCAAATTCGATACTGTAAGCAAAAGTGAACACTAATGTATAATTAACATTTTAGGTAGCTTACTACAAAATGGTGTAATATGTAATAACTTTAGTGTCATTGGAATGGATAATATCGCATGCAGTATATATTGCTTTATTACTGGAAATACTCAAGGTGCATGTGATGATAGTAAGGCTTGCATTTGCTTTTGATTTCTAAAATAATTTATAAATATTTGTTTAAATTCAATAAAATGCAATAAATTCACAAATGGTTATACTTAATTAATATCTTGCTTGCTGTACTAATCTACACTTTTCTGTCGTGTCATTTGGTAACAATGCAGATCAATTCCTGGAATCAGATTGTGACCAAAGAGAAACGTCAACTGAACATCGCCGGACCATTTCATAGTGGTCATCTGAAAAAGTTGAGTTTATGATTCCCTACTCGTGGAATTTATATGGTGAAAAAAAAAACAGTATTGTAATAAATTACATCAGAGTTTCTGAGTTACAAATCATAGGGAACACAGAAGACGAAAGCAGATCGAAAAGATCGCACAATGTCCAATTTTTATTAGCTCGCAAGTCGACAAGTGCGCAAGGTAATTTATCGAGAAGAGACTTAAATGGAGCAGACGTAACATGGTACAATGATTTTCAAGATCCAAAGAGATAAAACTAATGTCGTAATATGTTGTGATGCTAATGAACACCATTAACTATGTGTAAACAGATATCAATATAAGAGTATGTTTGTTGGAATTTCTATTAGAAAAAAGGTATGAATATTTTCAATTAGTTAAACTGAACAACGTACCCATCCGTAAGCTTGAGTTGCATTGAAATCACAAACATATGATAAATAGATCCCACAATACTATGTAATGCACACTCCGTCCACGTCGGATCACAGGTATGTTTAAATAAGAGCTTTTATTAACATTTGTAATATTTATATAGAAAAGCTAGCAAGTTCGTAAACTTTTAACAAGGCAAACAAAACAAAAAATTGGTTGTAACAGAATCAATTTCTTCAATTAAACATGCAGAGTATAATACGGAAATCATTAAGCTAAAACGTTAAATTGGTCAAGATTCTGCCAGGAGTTAACAGACACTAGTTCATTAACACAGGCATACTACAAACACTTAAGTAACCTAATGATGATTACATAAATACTATTAGTGAATCATAAAAATTATTACTTGAAATACATTTTACAAAATGTGCAATACACAATGTAGACGAACTCAGAGATCAGTTCAAATATGTTTCCTATGAGAATTAGCTTAAGTCGAAATTCATGAACAATAAACAAAAAGTTAACCTTAGGTTTTCATAAATTGGCAATAATTCTAATTTTACAGAGAACATGACTATGATTGGGAAAAAGGTATTGTTGATACGAAACTCATTGTGCGCATATATGATCACTTGGTCACTTGGTTTTATATACAATTCAAAATCAATCCGCAATGGGCACTGTTATTATTGGTATAACACATGAGTTCTGGGCATAATATAAAAGGATGACTTAGGCCCTTATATGGAGCACATATAAGTTTAAGACATTAAATGGAATCTTTATTGGTATTTGCCCAAAGAAGCAACTGAGTTTGACACTTAGCAAATATGCAACAATATTTCAAGTTGAAGTATATCATACTAAAATGCGAGCAAGGGAATCATAAAATGAACGTTAAAAACAAAAAAATAACAATCTTCTCAGATAGTCAGGCCGCGATTTGCGCATTTGACACATGAGAACTTGGATCCAATTAGTAGCACTAGAAAGCTCTGAAAAGCTAGATCAACTGGCAGTCGGAAATAAAGTATATTCCGAATTTTAGGTGATTGGTTAACATTTAATATCAACATACTTATTTGACAAGGCAACATAAAAGCGTCCTATGCGCTCCAGTAGTGTACAGGTTTATATGATATTTATTAACCATCATGTATAATGTATAAAACACACTGTGTGTTATACATGACTCAATATGTAGGAAGCGTAAAAAATAAGAGAGTCAATGCGTGAGAGAATGCAAAGCAGTCTCAAGAATACAAAAATGGAAATTTGGCAATATACTTCCATTAACTTATCATTCTGCAAACTAGTACCCTTTTGCGGAATCAAAAGGGTTAAAGTTCGAGAAAAATGTAAGTAGGACTGAAACTAATCTGAGCAACCTGAAATTCGGGCCTATATAGTAGCTTACGAAAGTATTCAGTTCATCTTTCCATTTGCTGAATCTCATTTGAGATCGGTAAACCGTTTTTAGATTGAAATAGAAGTTCAGTTCTGAAGCACTGTCCGGTTAGTTTGCCTGCCAAGCGGTAAGTTTCTCTGTTGTTGTTTGAGTATTGTGCATGAATTGAAATGTTTTCAAAAGCGGTACGCCTATACCGCCGTGCACTTTTACTTTGTTTAGTTGAATATATTGTGTCTACAAATCCTATTGGTCAATCTGATGTATCTCCTCCTCATTATATCCACGTATCATCACCAATTCATTCCTTCCTAATTAATGAAACCTAATACATTTTCGCCAGCTAGTCTCAATGCGTTTGCGACTCTGTACCGGTCTCGTCGAACGCCGGCACATGCCAATTGATTATCCAAATCGCGTCAATACGGTTTTCGATCCAGAAGATCAACGGGTGATATTTTGACCTATCTGACTGAAATTTGGAGTAGAAGTTTGCTCATGTTTGGTGAGACTTGGGTGCTTGCACTCGACATATCCAAAGCTTTTGACAGACTTTGGCATAGGGCACTATTGTCGAAAATGGTGTCATTTGGTATTCATCCTGATTTGGGGTTGTGGATTTCTAATTTTCTGAAAAGTCACTCGATTAGGGTACTTATCGATGACGTCACTTCTGATGGTTTCCAACTTGATGCAGGTGTTCCCCAGGGTTCCGTGTTGTCTCCTACGCTATTTTTAATTTTCGTTAATGACCTCTTAGCACTAACTGTAAGCCCAATCCACAATTACGCTGATGACAGCACTCTGCATCATTCTTACTATTTCGACAAAAGTCCATCCGGGGTCATGGTTGAGTCGCTTCGCGGATATGGGCAATTCTCTTATCGTTGATTTAAATTTAATTTCTGATTGCGGACGGAGAAATCTCGTAATATTCAATGCGAATCAGACGCAGTTGTGTCTTTTGTCGCATAAATCAAATACTCCGGATCCAAATATACATTTCGATGGTAATTTGCTGCGCAATACTTCGGGTCTGAACTCTCTCGGAACGCATATCAATTCAAAACTAATTTCATAGCGATATCTCCTAGCATTATCAAGTTATCTTGCGCACAGACGGACGGACGTGCTCAAATCAACTTTTTTTTCAATTATAAGCACATCTGTGTAATTTTTTTTTTCTGATATGTTTATTTCTTGCGTTACATGAACGGAATCAAATACAATAGACCCTTGGAACTTTGTTCCCAGGGCCTAATTAGATGGTAAAATATTTTAATTTTGAAACTGAGTAATATTTCTGGCTATATCAGTCGAGAGCGCCAGCAACTAAAAGCTCTTCAAAAACTTCATTTATGACGAGGAATATTGTGGAAGTTTTAACTGCAAATTCGAACAAGGTTTTACGTTTCTAGTATATACATTTATAATAATTATGTATATGAAAGCCAGCGATTCCAATTTTAAATATATGCAATGAGAACTAAATTGATTTAATACATTAGTTAACATATATCTTACCTTACTAGTCCAAATGGTACTGGGAGTTTTTCAATTATATCAATATAACAATCAGGAAGATACTTAAGTAAATATTGAGTTGCATAAAATCCTATTAAACAGTTTAAATGATAAACTTTTCAGTTTAAAGTAAATAACAAATATAATTAATTTACCTGCGGGACCGCCTCCTACTATACAAATGCGTTTTTTGATTTGCGGTATAGTTGAATAATATTTCTCTGTCGAATTACTTCCTGTGAAACTTATGTATTTACGCAATAGTGATTTCATTTTACAGAAAACTCAAATGAAATAAATTATTACAAATTCAAAACAATTATTTTCCTTCTATGTAAATTTAGTAAATAATGATAATAAGAAAAACTGACATATGTCATTATACATTTTAACTTTTTTATGATATCAGCGCCCCTATTATAATATTTTAACGTGTAAAATCAGTTGTTAACACGTGTTAGTTAAAAATACTTAGATAACTTAGAAAACTTATTCAACTCAAAATAAAATTATGAAAACTGGTTATTAATGTATCTGGTAGTAACATATGAAGCAAAATTAGGAGGCTAGTCAGAAATCGTTGATTATAACAATTGCTTGTGGAAGCCCTATTTTAACACGCTTGGAGTAATAGTTGAGATGATGATGAAAGAAACACTTTTTATAAGTTTCGTAATTCTTTTAAAAAAAATCAAATGAAGGTGTATTGTGAATTATTCAAAATAATTCCATACTACACGAACGATTTTTACATTGCATTGTGTAATTTCGTTAGATGTCAATGTCAAGTATTTTCGTAAATAAACAATTGTAGTTCTATTATTATTATTAAGATAGTGTTAT
>JANSTX010052471.1:0-11554 GCA_027564355.1 Penthetria funebris | reverse complement strand
TGTGAATATTATACATATATTATATATATATATATATATATATATATATATATACGCATATATCACAATATAATAATCACAATATTTAGATTTTAATCTAGTCGACAGTCATATGAGTTAGTTACCTGTAATGTGATAAATGGAGTAACCAACTAACATTGAGGTTAATCAACAAATCTTTAGCTCTTCGCGATGTCACTGGAGCTTAATCACATTATATGTCAATTCTTGTCATGCTCTCGATACTAACAATCTGATTTGATTGTTCAACTTATCGCGACAGATGAGTAAAAAGACGTGTTCCCTTCAAACTATAGGCAGCCATAGAATTTAGGCAACACACTCGATACCAAAATATTAAAATTGTAGAACCAGGCAATTATAATTGATTTAAAATTTTCCAATTGGTAAATCGTAATTAAATTTGTTTAGTTTCACAATTGATGATACATGTATATATTGTAGTGTTGATTGTCATTATCGATTTATCGCTTATTGTGATAACTGCTTTCAAATATTTACATTAGTAATCGTTAAATATTAGCGGTCTGAACATTTGTTTTGAATTTTATATTATAGTCTAATATGGTTTCATAAATAAGATGTAAACGATATGAAAGTCGCATTGAAATTTAATTGTATGACCCAATATGTAAAATCAGCAAATCGCCAATTGGACGAACGATTATGCACCGAGAATACCCAAATATTAAACATAATACGATTTCAATCAAATAATTATTAGTCGGCAACTCCATTTGTCAATCGATCAATTTTGCATTTCTTCCAACCAAAATATTGTGTACCCTGAATTGCTAGTAAACTTCCCTTTATATGAATTAATATTTATTTAGAAATGTATTGAAATTAAAATGTAGTAATTATAGCGATTATCAATAAGTATAATTGTAGTTTCTATTTAATATTTAAAATAATATATATATATATATATATATCATTAGAATAAATTATATTTTATAGTCTATCTATATACGTAACATTAATAATGATAACCTAAAAAGGAAATTTATTAGACTTAAATTAGAATCAGCCAAAGTAAATATAAAGATTTTTAATTGTTAATAATTGTTTAAATTATTTGTTATTTAACATATAAATAAATCAATTGAATAAAGATTCTCGTTATTATTCTTGTGGTTTTATTTTATACTATTGTTATAAAAACTGCTAAGGTAGTTGTTCTATTTATTTATTGACTCTGCTTTATAAACAGCCTTTGCCGAGCGGTTAACTAAAAAGCTATTTTATCACGTAGTATATTAAAAACCTTGCAATTTAATACAATAATCCGTATCGATAAGATTTTGGTATTTTCTCAATAGTTGTTTCCACAAATGTCTATACTACTCTCGATTATTTGTAAGATTTTTTCTAGATTATTATATATTATTTTCGATGTTTCTTTTTCGTAATATAAATCGGTGGCGTACAGATAGTTGTGTTACAGTATCATTGAGTATTGATAAAAACTTGTAGTGGTGACATGATGATCAGTATAAAAGTATCGCAGCCATACACAATAGTCAATTTGAGTTTAATAGACATTTGTGTCGACTACCACAACCCCCGCCCTAAGCATTCTGAACACCAATCGTGAGACTACAGATTACCATGAACCGTACAATACTAACATCAATTCAAAAAAACAAAAATTAATTTAGTTTAGGCGGCATTTTAAAATTTAAGTTTACCACTTGTTTTGTTTTAGAGTAGATAGAGAATATTTTATTTTATCCTGAAGCAGAATAAATGACTCATTTGAATTGTTTTCGTAACTTATTGTCGTGTTACCACATAATTTCTATCGTAAGATCATATGAGTGTTACGCGATACCTCATAATGTTGATCAGTTTTGTAAAAGTCTGCTATTTAGTATCATAAATTACGATAAATATAATTTTTTCATGGCGTCAAAACTGAATTTTAGTTTAGTTGATGTTACAGCTTGCAATGATAATGTTTAGCACAGATGCATTTTTATGTAATATATTCTATAACAATAATGTATTAAATATTTATTAACAAAAGGAGGTGATACAATAAATTTCTGTTAGTTTCTACGTGGTCTTTTATAAACAAATTTTTTGGTTTTCTTATTCAATTTCGAATTAATTGAAGATTTCAATTCAGTTCTATCTTTATTTGAGTCTATACTCTCTAATTTATTCTTATTTATTACTACATCATTAGTAATTTCAATTACTTTATCATTTGTTTTGATCATTACCTTCGAACTATCTTCTAGAATATGATGTTTCGATTTTACACTTTTACTATCACTATCAGATGTGTATGTAATTAATTCATTCTCTTTATTCCCATTGTCTTCATCATCAAATAATGCTTCTGAATCATTATGTTTCATTTTAGATCTTTTCAATATTAATGACTTTACAGCTGAAATACTTCTTTCTATATCATCATTTTTTTTCTGAATATTTAATAGATCGCACTGCAATTGCTGATAAATTAATTCATTGTTGTCAACGATGGGCTCATTTAAAAGATGTTTTAGTTGTTCAATTTCATTATCAAATTCAGATATTTTTTTCTTCATTTCCATGTTTATATCTTGAGCTGATTTCATTTCAATTGATAGGCTATCTTTACATAGATTGGAATGTGAAATATTTACAAATTCTTTTATATTTGAAGTTATAGTTGATAAATTGATATCATTAATACTATTGTGCACGATTGATGAAAATTCATCTCGATTTTTCCAAATTTTTTCTCTTTCACATTTCAAAGACAATTCTGTTAGCCTTAGATGTTCAGTTCTTTCTGCAAATATTTCTTTCCAAACAGATTCCTCGTTTATAAGATTTGATTCCATTATTTTTAATTTATTATAATATTCATTATTTTGATGTAAATTATATTTAATTTGAGAAAATTGGCCTTGAAGATAATCATGATATTGATTTAAATTAATTTCTTGGTTATTGAAGTTATTTCCTATGAAACGAAATTAATAGAATTAATAAAATTAATTAACCGACTAAAGTATTTGCCACACCAAATTTCTATTCGCGTATTATGAAAATTTTTGATCGGTTCTGACAAAGCGTATACTTATCCAAAAATTTTGATTTTGAATTTATTATATTGCTAACATATGATACTTTGATTATTATAATAAAAAAAAGTTAAACTATAATAAGTTGAATTAGAAATAATCAAAAAACTGCCTATTCGCGTCCTATTTTAGCAATAGTACGCGAATAGACAGTTTTTTAAATATTTCTAATGTAACTTATTATTAAACTACTTTTTTTTATAATAATCAAAGTATTATATGTTAACAATATAATAAATGTAAAATCAAAACTTTTGGAAAAGTCTCCGCATTAGCAGAAGCGATCAAAAAATTTCATAGTACGCGAATAAAAATTTGGTGTGGCAAACCCTTTAATGGGCAGTGATAAATTCAATAAAGTTAGATGGACTTTACTCAGTAAAAACATACACCACGAATAGTTATTAACTATGACTATATGATCACAGATAGGACATCTACAAACATAATAAACATTTTAGAAATCTTACGGTCATACATTCATTGTAAAAGTTATAATTATTTAATTCTGGAATTATTACTCAAGAACAATTCTCACTATATGTACTTAAATTTTTTTTCACAATATTACACTTTTGATCATGATCTGGATTTGGTCAAATAATCGATGAATATTATTAAATATAGATATCAATATTAAACTAATCTGTATGTTCCATTCCCGATCATCTCAAAATATAATAGGATTTGTAAAAACCGTTAACGAATAAAGCAGTTCTATTTCATTATTATCTTCCATATTACAACCACTATTGGTGACGAGTGAAATATGGTCGACTATTATCAAGGGCACGCCACCCATTACCTCAAAGCGGTATCACCGGGGTAATTTGATCATAATATAATATGTAAGTAATGATGTGCGATCAAGGCTTGAAAGATGATGTTTGTGTCGTGTTTGTCGGCTGATTGAAAAAAACCATTGTGTATTGTGTTTTAGTGTAACTAATACCTATTACACGTTAAAGTCAAATTAATATCAAATTCCTACAATAAACCATAATCCATGGAAGCAGAACCTGTATTGCACCAGAAAATAGTTGTAAAACATTATCACAGTTCCATCTATATACTTAATTCCAGATGCACACTAACGTTTACATTAAATTAGCTTGCTGTTTGTTCGGATGTTATATACATTTATTCGATATCAGCGGTATATACTTCAGAAGCAATTTGATTATTTAATGCATGCCAAGCTAGATCTCTAGGTACTCTAAATGGAATTTCAAGATCTATGAATGTCATATGTAGAGGACTTTCTTATTGTCTCTGTACTTTTCAATCAATACATAAAATGTTTGTATAGTATCAATTGTTAATCTATCTTTGATGAATCCGATTTGGTTTTCTAAAATATTAATTAAATCATTGACTCTAGTTTTCATAATATTTTCCCATATTTTTATAATGTGTGAAGTAATTTTAATTCCTCCGTAATTTGAACAATCCAGAGTGTATATATCTCGTTATTTTTATAAAACGACAAGAAATACTTTATCTCTCTCCATAAATTTGGCAGCTCATCTCCATTAAAGATCTAACTTAATAATGTTTGCCAATCATTAATATATTATACATATTTTCAAAAATTGGATGAGATGTCTTTGCTACCTTTTCAAATCATTATATCTATAACGATTAGAACTAATTCTTTGCCAAGTCATCATTATGTAACTTATAAAGCATTTTGTTCCTGTTTTCCATTACCAAGTATATTCTCACTATGCTAAAATTATATGTTATGAAGGCCAATTGTGCAATATCATTAACATATATATTAATATCTATTACCAAAAGCATAATCGCATCATAATAAAACATTAGAATTCTGGTTCAGTATCGATGCATTTAATGGAAGTGCATGTTAAGCAGATTTTAGATATTTCCAAAATGCTTACGTAAATTCATCGGATCATTTAGAGCATCTTTATGATAGTAATATTCAGGATCAGTTGATTGTCTAATAATATCAGTTTATAATAGACATCTCTAACCGATCACAACCCTTTGCTAATAAATTGTTAACAACTATGAATACAATTTAATGGCCATCAGCGCCTCGCAGAACCCTTCCAGTTAGTTGAAGAACACCCGATGTTCCAAGCATCTAACCTTTATATTTATAACAACATTTTTTCTTTCTTTTTCTTATGTATATAAAGTATACTCACCAACTATCTCCAAGTGATTATTATTCATCTTAATTTCAGATGAAGACACTCAATTTTCCCAATTTTATTCATTTGGTATTTCAAAATCGAAATTCAATGTAATTTTTCGAACATAGACGAACAATAATCTATTACAATATCTTGCTTATGTCAAATTATTTATACCATTTAGAAACATTTAAATCAAAACTGAAAAAATATTGTGCTTACATTTTATTTAAATTAAACAATTAATAAATAATTTAATATAATGGAACGTAAAGCAGAAATTCAAATTCAAAATGCACCAAGTGATGCAATTTCATCTGTGAAATTTAGTCCAAATTCAAATCAATTTTTGTTAGTCGCATCTTGGGATAGCACAGTTCGCTTGTATGATACAATAAATAATGTAATGAGACAAAAATATACTCACGAAGCACCTGTTTTAGATATTGCATTTCAGGTTTGTACTGTATAAATGATTTTTATTTCATAGATATATATATTAAATCAAAATTAAATGTAGTTATTATATACATTAATTTAAAATAGGTTAGAATACTAAAGTATAAAACATACGTATTTATTTCATGTGCATCTTTTGTTGCATTAGAATACATTGAATTAGTAATTTTTCTTATTTGTAATTCCATTTTAGGATCCTGTGCATACAGTAAGCGGTGGATTGGATAATACACTAATACATTATGACTTAAATACACATACCGAACAATTATTAGGAACTCATGATGATGCGATAAAATGTGTTGAATTGGCAACTAAAGTTAATGGTATATTAACAGGAAGTTGGGATAAAACTATGAAACTTTGGGATACACGTGAAAAAGAATGTGTTGGAACATATGAACAAAGTAATGGCAAAGTATATTCAATGAGTATTGTTGATGAGAAAATTGTTGTGGCCACTTCAGATCGTAAGGTACTGATATGGGATTTACGAAATATGAAAAGTTATTTGATGCGACGTGAATCATCGTTAAAGTATCAAACACGTGCAATTAAAATATTTCCAAATAAAGAAGGATATGTTATGAGTTCAATTGAAGGACGTGTTGCTGTTGAATTTTTCGATCCAGATCCTGAAGTACAGAAACGAAAATTTGCATTTAAATGTCATCGTGTTAAAGAAAATAATATGGAACTTATTTATCCAGTAAATTCTATTAGTTTTCATAATATTTATAATACATTTGCAACTGGTAATTTATTTGTTTTGAAAATAGTACACAATTCCACACTACTCCTTGTATTGTATAATTTATAAATGATTTTATTTCTTTAAAGGTGGATCTGATGGTTTTGTTAATATTTGGGATGGTTTTAATAAGAAACGTTTATGTCAATTCCATCATTATGATACATCAATTGCTTCATTAGCATTTAGTAATGATGGCAGTACATTGGCAATTGCATGTTCATATTTAGATGAATTAGAAAGCCCGCCAGAACCATTTCCAGAATCAACAATATATGTACGATATGTTAATGAACAAGAAACGAAACCAAAATAATTGTAATTCTTGATATTTGTAGGAATTTATTAATTAATAAGTATTTTATATCTAAACTATTATATAATATTAGATTTGTTTTTTATGTAGACAGAAAATTTGATGTGAAAATTTGTAAACAATAAAAAGAAATGATGTCATGTGTTTCATTAACACAAAATTAATGGACTTCTGATTTTACTGTACTGTATTCTATTATATTTCAGTAAATATCTACATAATAACGTAATCAATGTATTCTTAAATAATAAACAAATTTTTCCATTTGTATATAGTATATTAGAATCGTATGAAATAATAAAAATTACATTATGTATGACACTCAGCTTTTTAAACAAATATCAGGACGAATTTTCGAAAAATTCATCACATTTTGAAACATAAAAGTTATTTCTTGAGCACTAGAAAATTAAACATTGATATTGCAAAATACACACATCACTGGAATTCCCAGAGTAATAACTCTTCAACAAATACTGTGGTGCAGAACCATTATTAGGGAGTGTAGTACCTAGTGATATGGGGTGGAATGAATTGAAGGTACTGACTTTAAATCGTGATAAATGTCAATTTTTCTTGACACCCTATGCTTCGCATTAAGTAAATGGCGATTTGTGATATCAAGAACATTTGTGTGATTGCAATAGGCAGCATTGTTAACCGGTAAACGCTATTAAATTTTATCATTGCACCCCAGAAAAAAACATATTTTAATAAATAAATAAAAATAGTTTTTTTTTATTATAATTTAAAGTCAAATTATATATTAAATTATTTTTCAATTAAATTATACAAGAGTAATATATTAATATATCAATATATATATATAATACATATGTTTCCATTTTATGTTTCCAATATTCTCCAATCAAATCTATCATTTTTTGTATGCGTTACTGGATAAAATGATGGTTCATTTAAATGCCATTCATCATCAGTTTTTTCTAATACTACAACACTACAATATGGTATCTTCTGTATAACACGACACATATCACCATGTGTACGTTCTGATTTTCCAGCAAATTTTCTAGTACATGTATCCAATGTAGCGGCATGTCCAACAATTAATATATTACCAGTTTCTATAAAAATAGTTGCGATAATTTGTTAATTCAATTAATTGCCAATTGATCTAATTATTAATACTTACCATAAGTATTTAAAATGTGTTCTAAAAATGAGAAATTTCTATCATAAAATTGTTTGATCGTTTCCTTGGAATTTTTCTGTAAATCTTCAGCACTCACAAATGGTACATAATTTCTATTTACATTTATATCAATTGCTGATAGTTCATCATTTGTACAAAATTGTAGTTTACGCTCCGAATACCATATCATCCATTCAAATAATGCTGGATCAATTGATATTTGAGTTACTTCTTTTAATCCAAGTCCTATTTCAATTATTTATGGAAGTAATTGTATTCGATAATTTATGAAAATTAAACAATTAATATATTTACCATCTAATACTCCTGTACATGTTTGAATACATCGATAAGATGGTGAACAATAAACATGATCGATTTTAATATTTAAATCTTTCATAGCATCACCAATTAATTTTGCCTGATAATAGCCCATATTTGTTAATGGTGAATCGTATAACCAAGAATCTGGTTGATATGCTTTAGGTGGTAATTTTTTTGGCATATTCAAATCTTTTGGCAAATAATTACCATCAGTATCAAAACAATGAGGTAACCATGTACCAAATGTAAAATCAATTCGTTCACCATGTCTCATTATATAAATTTTTCGAGTATTAGAATTTATTACACTCTTCATTATAGTATGATTGTCCACGGATATATTTGTGGATATATCATTTCCAGATGTTGATAAATCATACATATTCTTATAATATAATGCAATATTTTCTGCTGATAAAATATTTTCTTCTGATGCTATGGCACTGTGTACTATATAATAATTTAAAATGTCAGTAAAAAAAAAAATAAACAAAAATCTGTTTGCAAAATTCATGTTAAGTCATAAAAGATTAGATAATATGAATATTTTGTTGTTATAATTTTATTATAAATACGAGTAAATATTAATTATTGTAATGCTCGTAGGTCTTTTACGCATAGTATTATCTGAAATAATCATTTAATATATAAATAAACAAACATTACCAGTCAAAATATTATCAATCTAAGATATATGAGCACCCCTCTGCAAAAATATATGAATTCGAATGATTTTCTATTAGTTCACGTAATAATTATCATCATAGTCAGAAATAATTCGAAATGTTTTCGGGCAATCATATCTAGTCATGCACAATTTGCCGAATGACATCTAGAAACACTATATTTTGGATCACACACAAATAATTCACAAGGTAACTGACGGTCGTACGAGGTATATCTAATAAAAGTTTTAGTATAATAAACGACTCGATGTGGAAAACTTTTGATATTTGAAAAGCTATTTGGTATGAGATTGTAGTGCTAAAAAACATATGCGATCACGAATACAAAATGCACGGCAAATGTTCGGAATACTAAATGGTGAGTGTCGACACAAATTTTAACTGATCTCAAATTGCGTATTTTTAAAACATTAATATTCGGAAAGTGACGAATATCATCAAGTCACAAATCTAAATTTTCGTCAATAGATGACTTGGACGTATATTTAGAATCTTTTGGTCATGGTACACGTAAACTTTCAATTCAAGACATCTGAATTGAGACAATTTCATTGCATAATTTTGATTTTTATATGTTTTAAAAGCAAAAGCGAGGAAATACACAATTTTATCACCTGCATTTTCTGAAATAACACCCGATCCGTCAGTTCCATCATCTGTAATGTCATCTGTAACATCATTACCATTTGTATTTTCATCAATGATAACATGTTCAATCGATAAATTATCAGTTAAATTAATTTCATTTATTTGTTGTTCCGGTATACAAACGTTAGTGTCACATAATTGAATTGTTCTATGCATTGTCCAAGCATCTGATTCGGCTGTACGTTCTGTATAATTTTCAGGTAAATAACCAGTTGTTCCGGTTAACCATGAAATTCCTTCAACCCAACCATCAGTAGAATTTTTTACAGCATCAGTATTTAAATATATATAGTCACCAATACGTAATTCTAATTCATCAGATTCACGTGGATTGTGTGGATAGAGGACCTTATGAACCTATAGATATTAAAATAAAAAAAAAAATAAGGTTTCAGTAAATAAATTATTCTCATTTTTATTTTAGTTTCATAATATAATTTACTTGTTTCGAACTTAAACGAGGATCTCTTGAATATAATCTTAATTCCCATGTTGATGCACACGTTAGCACCAATGTTTCAACCAATGATTTTAATGCATTAAATTGACTATCAGGAAATTGATATGCTAATGTTAAATGTAATGATTTAACATGTGGTTCTAAAGAAATTGCTATAAAATTAAAATGAAAAAATTAATAACATTTTATTGTACTTATTAATAAGAAATTAGTGTATGCGATGACGAAACATTATTAAGAAGAGGTTTAACATTACACAATATGTACAAGAGAAACTTCTTATAAGTCATTGTGTCCATTGGTACATTCTACCCCGGTAAACAGATATTATTGATTGTTTTATAACTACCAGACTACAAGTTATTTTTTATTGTCCGACATACTTAAATTATAGAAAATCAAAAAAAAACAATCTTCCTAGTTTGTCACAATACATAATTTTTTAATAGTCATTTAAATTGGCCTTCAAAATTCATTGTTTTACTGTGCCAGCTTCATTATATAATAACCTTAATTCTTATATAATATATTAAATAAAAAAATTCGTTACGAATGTTTAAACCTCTTATTAATTACATTAATTTTATATACATGTTAAGCAAGAATTCGTCATGCAGAAGAAATTAACTCATATTATTGCTGAGAATTAATCTAAATTAAAAGTCATTTTAGAATGTAATGTTTACCGATTAACTTTTCGGTGATTTGAATTGCTTATCAAGTGCTTGCGTTATCTCCGACGTTGAGCACAAAGTTTAAATTTTACATCACCAAATTAAGTTTGGCTTCAATAATATTTGTTCGGGTATGTATGATTGGGTGCATGTATTTATGAATTAACATAAAATTCATCAAACTAGTTAGTAAAATGGCAGCAAATGATCTTGTTAGAATCATGCTTGAAACGACAAAGTTTTTGTGGATGGTAGAAGAAATTTGCAGGAGAAAAGCGGTGAAATGACTAAGTCTACGGATGAAATCGATTTATTTTCAGGAAAGCCGATTCACACAGATGATAGTAGTGTACTCGGTTTATTGATAAGCAATAATACATAGCATACAATCTCGGCGACATTAAAGTAATATTTTATCTTATGATCACAGCAAGAATAGTAAAATACGAAACAAATATCTATAGATGACAATGAAACACATAGTCAATAATCAAGATATGCTGATGGTATATTATATACCATCAAAATATAGTGATTATTGACTATAACAATTAAATATTCTGTTATTGCAAATGTTTATTAATTGAGACTATGAAATATGTGCTCACGGTGTGGGTGATATGAATCAAAATGCGGATTAGTGCACATATTCTTGTGATTTAATATTCAGGCACAAAACAATCCACAAAGAAACTCGGTTATATTCTGAGGGTCGCTAAACTTACACAAAATAATTATTAAAAATAAAATTAAAATTATAAATGCATTCAAAGGTATTAAGAATATAAAATTTACTTTGTATTATTGTAAAATTAAGTAG
>JANSTX010052449.1:0-11555 GCA_027564355.1 Penthetria funebris | reverse complement strand
ATATTGCTACTATAAGGCCAAGAGATCTGGTGGCTTTCCTAAACGCCACGAGATGGATTTAATGTGCATATCTGCAACAATCAATCGGGTTTCCTCGAGTGCTAATTGGGATCCTTCGAAGGCTTAGTCGGATCCGCCACTGCTAACCAACCTAACCAACCGCAGTTATCAGATTCAACAAATTTTAAATTAATGGTATTTCATTCTACTGTGTCGCCTATCTAGTAGTAAGTCATGTTTAGCTAACCCAAGCAACTTTTGTGTTATATGTCTGGAGTAGAGTTGTAGACATTTTTTCGCATGGTTGAGATCTGTAATGTTATACCAGTAGTTTCGTCGTTCATTAGCCTCCCAATCTTTCACAGCCAATTTGACATAATTTTTTTAATGAAGAAAACATATCAAAGTTTCGGTAAATTCAAAAATTTAAAAACGAATTACCCATTTGTCAAAATTTATAAGTAAGGCAAAAACACAAGGTTAAGATTGTAATATTGTGAAACAATCTGGTATAAAACCAGACAATTCACCCATTCCCCCAGGTCATTTCAATTCACACTAGCATGCATTGTCTCTAACACTCTAATTTTATTCATTCAACGACCTCTAGAGGGTAATTAGGCTCTGTTGTCCTGCCATCCAGAAAGTATTCCTTGCGGCAGTTAACCGACCACTAATTTGGGTCCCTTTTCGCTCACTTAGACTCCGGTCCTCTCAATTGGATGGCCCCGGATACTCCCACGGCCCATCTCTCAGTACGATTCTAAGCGCTAAAGTGAGCATCTGTCTATATAGCGAATATATCTCCCCTTCCTCCATTCATTGGAGTCCAAGAAGATTCATTCTTCTGTTAACTAATGCCGGACATTGAGACACAATATGTGCCGACGTTTCAGCATCATCTAAACATAGTCTGCAGGAGCCATCATTTATCAGACTCATCTGCTTCAGACGACTCTTAAAGTAACCATCCACCTTTTCCAGTGTGCATTGAAGTCCTATTTATCTATTAAATTTCCCTTGCCTAATGCAGCAAATGGCACTGGTTTCTGAAAGCCTTCTGTCGCGTCAAGCCCTGCCAAGGCGTTAACCTCCCCATTACCATCGATTCCCGAATAGCCCTTCACCCAACATAATCACCTTGTTTCGAGCGGCACTTTTGTTGAGTTTTGTAACACATTCTAAATCAAGGGAAATGCAAAACTAGGCACGATCCATGCATCTGATCACCGTCTCTTTTCCCACAAGATCCAAAATTTTCCTATGCCCACAAACGGTCTTTGTGGTACGACTGAAACGCTTTACATAACCGATATGCCGTCGCTCTAGATAAATAAGTCAATCGGCAACAACCTTGCAATCAGATCCATTACCCAGAGCTATAATTAAAATATCAATTTCGATTTGGTTATATATAACCTAATAATTGGGAACACTTGCACTTCTAACCATATGGTCAATTATCAATTTGTGCCACACAGCTTTCGACAAAAACATTTATAACGTTTTTTCTACAATATATACGTATAGTGGTTCGATACTGTAATAACATGTTTATCAGATACTGGTTAAAGTTTTAGGTGTAAATCAGTAACCTCCTCTTAATACAATATAATTATGTCTACAATATTTATTTGAGGTTAATTTTAATTTAAAGATAATTACAGAAAACTTAACAGTTGATTAATTCACACGGTTAATATACACGCATATTATTTATTCATGAATTAATAATTTATACTTGAAATTGTAAACAAAATCAAAGTGATAAAATACTTTCAATAAATAACATACACAAATGGTTGTTTAAATAGAGGGACAACGAAATAATAAGGGACATTTATGTGCCCAAAGATACGTTATAGATATCTGCATATAATATATACTAGTATATATTTCCCTTGTTAATAAGGGTATACGATTCTAACGAATCTATAAAGTCAGACTGTAGACTGCAGTAAGATTATGAAATATTTAAAATCAAATCTAATTAATTTTATTATTCATTTGAATAAATTTTGTCCCAATTCTAATGATTGTATAATAACAATTCATTTATATGCAATGCAATGCACACTTGCATTCATGTACATGAAGTGGACGTGTGAACTAGACCATATAATAAAGGGATTATCTTATTACAACTGATATGTGGAAATAAGAACTTAAATACCCGTATTCATGTCCACGGGTAAGACAATGAAAACTCATCATCAACTGAATTCATGTTGTCTGAGGCAATACGCGTATTTAACAATAAAACAAAAATTATTTGCATTGCAAACACCTGCTGCGCCTTTCCGATCCGATATAACATATTTTTCAACACCACCGTCTCTTAAAAGAGAATAACTTCCCAAATATTGAAAGCACTGTATTATCATCAATTTGTAAAATAAATTATTAGGTCACACTGTTAACTATATACATCTCTATAGTAACTCCAATAACTGAGGCATATTCGCCACTGTTTGTGTCAACAGACATATGCCGTCGCTAAAGTCTTTAACTCGATTGTTTAGACATCATTTCATATCATGAGGTTTGTTGCTCATCTTTGTCGGTAACCCAATCTAAGACGAGTAATACCAGAATGTATTGTACGTAAATCACAAAACCTATACTGGGAAAAAACATTAAATAATAATAATAATGTAAGGATTATTATTTGCAATCATCTCATGATGAGGAAAGAGAGATGCGAATGAGAGAAGAGAATTGTTATTGGAATTCCTATAATAGAAAAATATTTCAACATTTCTTAGTAGGAAACTGAACCCACAATATGTGAATGCTAGTTCTATGGAATATCGATGTATACTTTGAAATAAAAAAAAAACAAAAAAAGTAACAACACACTCAGATAGTCATTTGATTCATACGAACTTACATCCAAACTGGTACTAGTACTTAACTGGCATTCGAGAATCGAGTGCTTTTAATATGGGTTCACCGGCATTCTTGTTACGAGAGAAATGAAAAGTGTGATAAACCCACTGTTAATGCGTTCAGTACGAACTTTGTGGTGCCGGTTTTTACTCTGCCAAAAATACGGCTATGCATGTCATTAAGGACAATATTAAAAGTTTATTCAAAGATCATTGGAGGTAGGTTGGCTCAAATTAATGCATTGAAGAGAACTTCTAAACGTTGGAGAAGCAAGAAAGGCATTGATGATTCTTACTGAAAAAAAAAACACATGCTCCAAATTGGTATTATTACAGATCCAATATGCGGTAAGCATGAAGAAGATGAAGAGATGCCAAGGCACTTGGTGGCTGAATGCAAAGCACTCTCTCTTCTTCTTTCGTTAGGTCATGGACCTGTGCTTTTCTAGGACTTTTTATTTTCAGTTAATTTTGAGATGCGGATGTCCAACTCTCTCGCCATCTCTTCGGAGGCCTACCTATTGGCCGTGTGCCACCTGGGTGTGTTTTTCTTGCAATATTTGCGATTCTGTTATCTGGCATTCTATCAACGTGGTCTCTCCAGTAACGTCTTCACAACTAAACCAATTTTGTTGATGAATTATTTTTTCAATAAGACAAAAATATTTTCATTACTTTGTTTTTGGATGCAATTCATATTTACGCAGATTATATTGCATATAATGGCAAACGCCATTGAATTATGTTATTTGTCGACTTCAAACAGGCATTCAATAGTATTGATCGTTGTGATGTGGACAATTCTAGAACGTTATGGAATACCGTCTAAATTGATGAATATGATTGACGGTCTAAATCGCCATATAGACTTAATGATATTTTTGTTGTACATTCGAGTGTAAAACTGGGGTGTATACAGTCATCACTATTATTTCTGCTCGTCTTGCATTGTGTTATGACCAAAGTAAGCTGTGAACCGCATGGTATCAGATGGGATCTAACTTGAAGATCTTGACTTCGATGACGACATTTGCTTGTTTTCGCAAACTGAGTTGGACATTAGAGTAAAATTAGAACGACTTGTAAAATGCAACTCACAAGTCGGTCTAAAAATCAATGTTTCAATAACGAAACTAATGAAAATTGGTAAGTCGGGGAGGTGTTCACTTTCGTTCAACGGCTAGGTAATAGATGAAGTAGAGAATTTCCAGTATTTGGAATGTTTTTTTTTTAACAATAAATGGTCATGCAGAAACATCCGTAAGGTTATGTATACACATAGCTCGGCAAATGTATGGTATGCTGGCGGTCGTCACAAAATTCAAAACATCTAAGGTTGCTCATTTTTTTAAAAAATTGTTTATCGGTACTACTGCATGGCTGCGAAACTTGGAAGGTGACAAATAACATAGTGTCAAAAATTCAAGTTTCCGTCAAAAGGTACTTCAGACGCATATTAAAAATTTATTGGTCAAATACAATATCAAATGAAGAGGCGATAAACAAAATTTTCACACGAAAAAAGTGGAATTGACTGGAATCGGTTGAAGACCCGGTCGTCCAAAAACAACGTGGCGAAGAACTGTCACCCGTGCATTGGGATGGAATGAAGTGAAGGGGCTGATCAGAGATCGTCAAAAATGGCGGTTATTTGTTGACGTCACATGCTCCCGCGTAGATGATATCTCATAGCGAAAAACTTACACGATTAAATTGACTTGGATGCGTTTTGAAATCGACTTTATCTAGTAAGTCATCTGATTCGTTGACAAATAAATTAATTTTAAGGTAGTTAATTTTTTTTTTTGACCAGTGAGTGCGTTATTGGGAAGTTGAAGGCGTAGTAACAAAGACATGATGAAAATGGATTTCTTATGAATTAATGTTTAAAGATAGACTGATGATAGATAATTCCAAGGGGGTAGGAATGAAAGTAAAATGCAGAAATGGATTAAAAACGAAAGTGGTGATTTGGATTCACGTAGGCCTTTTATAAAATTTGGGGATTGGTAGTGAATTTATAGTGGTGATCTGGGTACACGTGGACCTGTCGTAAATAGACATAACATTATTAACAAATGTAATCCTATTCTTATTAAAACATGGTGCCATGATTACAGTTCTTCGTGAATGCCATCAGAATTTTGTTCAATATTGTAAACCAAGCTCGTGTCAGCGTCAGAACGTTGGTGGTATATAGGTAGGAGATCGGATTTATTATACTATACATTATTAATGTTAACTAATAATTTGATAATATCTCTAATCTTATACCAACATTAGGTGGGATGTATTCACTTTCTAGACTGCAGATAGTGTTGATTTTTAATTCTAATGTCCATATTTGTTCATAGAAAAGCCAGTACATGTAACATATCAAAAGAACAACATAATTTACTAAAAGATGTTGCCTTATCATTAGCATTTTTTTGTAAAATAAAAGTATGATGAGTGGAAGGAAGACCAATGGTAAAGGAAGCAAAAAGAAATACCTAAAGTTTATTTTTTGATAAAAATGTTGTGTCATAAAATAAATATACCATCATTTCCTTGTATAATTTTGTATAAATAAGGCAATTAATGAATTTCACAGGAATTCATCAAATTTGGAAACATGAGGCCAAAATTACCATTTACGATTTAGGCAATTGATTTGATATATAATTTAATTTTAAGTGATATTCCAATTTGTTTATTTTGATTGAAAATTACAAAATTGTTTAGTTGCAAATTAAATATGACCTAAATTGTATAAATTTTTTTGTCGTTATTTCTTGCTTCTTAAATGAACGTTCTGTGCAATGTCGTTTTACGTATATATTTACACAATTGTTAAAATAAAAAAAAAATCGACTTGAAAATTTTTACCTTTTGAAATAGTACCGCCATAGAACTTTGCTAAAAATTCAATTCAGCTCAGAAAATATGTAGATACTTCATGTATTTCTTTTTAAAATTTTAAAGCCTTGTATAGTGTACGTAGTTGAGCAGCAAATATAGATTTGCACTTAAATATGTATAAATAAATAATGTAATTAGTAAAAAAAATACGTAAACATTCACGATCGTGTTTTATTTCATCGACTTGCGACATATTTTAAGAGCCATCTGGCAGTGCAAAACGAGAGTCGACAATCAACTAGATCTTTCAAAAAAAAAAAAAAAAAAAAAACCGCCTAATCTTGAGTGAAATTCAAACTGTACTGAAACATGTATATTACTGAGGTTAATCAGTATCGGTAACGGAACCTAACAGATATAAGTATGCACCTAGAAGTATTTAAGACCTATACCATTAACGAAGCAATGATGCGGTGGACGTGAATAACAAAATGCTTATTACACGTTGAAACCAAATGAAGCCAACTAATAACATATAGAAACAATGCAACTTTGGCCAAATAAAATGATTGAAGGTCCACACATAGCTTAAACAAACTTTCAGCTTATAATCGAAGTAAAGGAATAATTGCAGAACAAAACACAGATATAACTGAGATAAAACAAGAGAAACGTATAATTGGTTGCCAATTATTGTAGGCCCTGGAAATTGTTTAATAATTATATATATAAATCTCAGGTTATCGTGCGCAATATATATGGGAGGTGCTCCAAGGAGTAATCCGATTAAGCTTTAACCCCACACATTCTTTCAATTATAACATCAGTTATATATGTAAAATTTTAAGTCTGTATGTATTATAGAAACAATTTTAATCTAGGAGGAGTAAAAAGTATATATGGGAGGTACTTGAAGGAGTACTCCAATTTTACTCATCTTCGAACTAAGCCTCACAAATTAGATAAAAGTTATACGTGCAAAATTTTATAGCGATAGCATTCCCTTATATTGTCTTTGATATTATACACCGAATTTTAATCTGAAAGGAGTTAAAAGTTTGTATGGGAGGTACTTGAAGGAGTATTCCAATTTTTCTCATCATCGAACTTAGGCTCAGACATCAGATAAAATGTGACACATGCATAATTTCTTGGCGATATGTCAATGCAATCTCAAGTTATCGTGCGCAATATACATGGGAGGTACTCCAAAACCTCACAAATCAGATAAAAATGACACGTGCAAAATTTCATAGCGATATCTCGAAGCATTCTAAGTTATCGTGCGCACAGACGGACAGACGGACATGCTTAAATCAACTTTTTTTTCAATTATAAGCACTTCTGTGTAATTTTTTTTTCAGAGATGTTTATTTCTTGGCGTTACATGAACGGAATCAAATACAATAGACCCTTGGAACTTCGTTCCCAGGACCTAAAAAGTATGAATAAAAATTTAAGGAAATTGAGCATACACATCTATATAAAACTATCAGCTGTTCTAAGAAAAAACTCTTTAGACAGGGGAATAATCTCCAACTAATTATATGACAAATGCTGAAGTATAGTATAAAAACAAACATAAAATGAAAATCAATTATACGACATCAAACATAAATCTAAGACATAAAATGTCAAACCAGACAACAATGTTATAGTATGAAACCGGATAATTTTCTCAAAGATAAATTAGTGAGTATTAAAATGGGTATCAATTATAAAAATCCGAATGTTAAACTGACCAAGAAACTTACTGAACGATAAAATAAATAAAAATTTCTTTCATTGAAGTTAGGCAACATTAAGGACCACAAAATCAGACCAAAATTCAAAATATAGTTGGCTGTTAGATTGAGCATTCAAAATCACCTATATCAGGTTGGTAAAAAAAAAAAGTGCTGAAGACAGAGTGAGGATAAAAAATTCATGCAGTACTCATGATAGTTGATTTTAAAGAACCCTAACCACTAACCAATACCATGTTGTATCAAGGATGGGAGTCGAAGGAGATCGAATACTCTAAAGATTACGTATTCAAAACGAAAGTCCAGCAAAAAACTAAATTTTGAATTTATAATAAATGAAAAAAAAAGAAAAGAACGGCAAACTCATATGTTCTTCTCATTGACGAAACGTCATGAGTTTAAAAACGTAGGAGCTGCTACTGGGGACATGGGGACCTGTAACATGGCTATAAATACGCTAAGGTAGGACATTAAGAATCTTATATCATAAGGTTTATTTGAAGAATTTCAAAACTAATTTTGCATTCGACTTAAAGGTTAAAAAACAAAAAACAAAACAAAGTAAAAATTAATGACAACATTTCACATATTTACTGGTTATTATAAAACAAAAACACATATTCCGACGATGCATTAGAAAAGCGAATGCGACGCATTCTGAATAATAAAAATAAGAATATTTGGCAGAATGTTTCCTGGACAAGAATATCAATCAATACTTATTATTCCGTGAACTTCGGAAATTTTTAAGGAAAATACAGTATTCTCGGTATTGAGCACATGTAGATAATTGCACAATATATCCATGAATCGTTGGTCTCGAATTTAAGAAATCGCTCTGACCAACAAAAAACTAACTTACTAAACTTCAGTATAGCAAATATGCACGATTTTATAGCAAATTTTATCATCAAATTAATAAAATGAATGGAAATGTGCAATTCACAGATTACCAATGGCAATATCAATGATGCAATTTATGCATGTTTTATTAAAATCAATTTACTGCATAGGTAGTTAATGGTAAATGTACGACATTGCTATGCTGATGCAATTTATGCATGTTTTATTAAAATCAATTTACTGCATAGGTAGTTAATGGTAAATGTACGACATTGCTATGCTAATGTGGACTATTATATTTAAATTAAAAAAACAAAATTTATAAGTAATGACATTAAAAATGCAAATAACTAAAAAAAATGGGCGTTTTCGTTAAAATTCTAATGCAAAGCACGCGAAAGCTGATCTATTAGGTGAAAAGTCACACAAAATGCATATAAAGACTTAAGAAAAACAAATAAAAAATCTTGAGTATTTTTTTTTCTATTGACCTCACTTAATACATCTATTGTCCGACATTACGATGAACCCCTATCAAAAGGTTCCCAAAAAATTGAGGTTGTATTTATAAGACGCGTTAGTAGTTCGATTGCCAAGTTTTTTAAGAGAAACACTACATACTCTTTTCTAGATTCATTTTACAGATATAGCATCTGCAGAAGTAGTAGAAAGAGCGAACATAGTGCTACTAGGGTGTATTTGGTACAGGATCTTGCAACTGCAAAAAAGATAATTCGCGTGGAAAGAATAAAAATGAGTATCTCATTTCATTTCAGCGTAAGTATGTTTTGATTGGCTTTACATGTGGTCGACCGTTATCATATGCTGAACAATAATTTTATTATCCATCTGCCCGGATTGCTCTTCAATGCTCGGCTCAAAAGTACTCTCGCATACATATTGGAAATATTAGATATGATAATTGAAAAACATTTTAGAATGCATGATACATTTTTCCAGTTTCACTAAGTGTTCATATTAATCAAAAATTGAAATATCTCGTGGCTGTTTAGAATATAGAGATAATTTAAAAAGTATATAGGAGACAAATAGTACTTTCAGGTGTAGTTGAAGGAAGAGTAAAAGGTCGCTTTTTAATATATACATAAATACATAAACAAACCCCTTTGATTCGTTCGATAGGTTAAAGAACGACATAAAATAAATGACAAAAAAATACAGAGCATGAGATTGGAACCATGTAAAGTGGTTGACCGGACTTGACCACCAGTTTTTACGTTACGTATTATTGTAATGGGGTCATTTATCACCAGTCACAATAAGATGCAAAACAAACTCTTACTTTTTTGCAGTTGGATAAGTTGTACACAGACATGAAAAAACGCATTTTGAATAATTTCTATTGCTTTAGTTCGTAATGAAATGGCTTCTTGCGTTACTACCAATGTTTTTTGTAAGTTTTTTGCAAGCTCCATTCACGACTACAAGACAATTCAATGATTCTGCTCCAAGTCGAAATCAAATCCGTATTAAAACACGTAAACGGTACGGCGGCCAATGCCGATATTCTAACACCCGAAATCTTGAAAGTTGACTTGAATGACATTGCATATTGGATCTCATTATTAGTGGAGTGTGATTGCCTGATGTTATTCTCACCTTTAGGAAAGTGGGATTGATAATTAAATTGCCGAAAAAGGGTAATTTGAGTATGTGCGAGAACTGGGTAAACACGATAAACAATGACTATTACCATGTACGACAGTATTTTTTGTCGACTTCAAACATGCATTCGATAGTATTTATATTCGCATCATGTGAAACAATTCTAGAAAGATATGGAATACCGTCTAAACTGATGAATATGATTCGTGGTCTACATTGTGATTCACAATATCAAGTTTTGCATCATGGAAGACTTGGTTGTATTTTTTTTTATCTATATTCGGATGTAAAACACTATTGTTCCTGCTCATCTTGGACTTGGTTATGAACAAAATAATCTCTAAACCCCGTACGACGAAGATCTTGACTCAGCTGACGACATTTGTCTTCTATCGCCAAACTGAGTCGGACATGAGAGATAAATTTAGAACGACTTGTGAAATATAGCTCACAAGACTGTCAGATCAATTTTTCAAAGACAAAACTAATGAAAATTGGTTCGTCAAGGAGATGTTCACTTGCTGTCAATGGCGAAGAAATAGATGATTTAATATTTATAAAAAATTTCGACAATTGATGGTGGTGCTGAAACAGATGTAAAGTTTCGGATGCAAAATGCTTGACAAATGGTTGGTATGGTGAATAGAGAGTCGTCCTCACAAATTTCAAAAATTCTAAAGTTGCGTATTTTTAAAACAAATTATTTATCGGTACTATTGTAAAAACTTATAGGGCGGCAAATAACATCGTGTCACAAATTCAAGTTGTCGTGTACTAAAAATTGTCCAAATACAGTATTAAATGAAAATTTGGGAAAACTGGCAGATCTTGGGGCGATTAAAAGAATTGCCAACCGAAGTAAGTGGGATTGGCTCGGTCATACACTGAGGCAAACCTGTCGGTAATATTGTAAAATACGCACTTGACCGAATTCGCAGGGTAATAGAGAAGAATCGTCATTTAGGAGGCTATTACCAGTGGAAGAGTATGGAGTAGATTGTAGATTGAAGGTGGTGTCCAGAGATGGTGAACAATGACGGTTGCTGGTTTACATCCTATGCTACCGCATGTAAAGTAGATAATTATGATGTTATAACCATATCGCCAAGACGAAAATATGTTGCACGCTTTTATGTAAATGTATACATTTCAGTAGAGTTTCAATAAGATTCTTATAGTGAATATAGCTACCGACTACAATCTATTTCATTCAACCTATAATATAATCACGAGTTACTCGTATGTCAGCAATGTAAGCAAATGATGCTTAAAACATATGGTTCAGTTACCATAGTTTATTTATTTATATATAATTAACCAATGAGTCATGTATCAACGTAATATATAAAATATACAACTAATCAATAATGGAACAATGTAAAAAGAAGTAGTATGTGTAGAAGCGCCATAATTATGATTTAGTTTTAAATATGTGTCATTCTTTCGATATGCAAATAACTTGGTTGGTTGGTTAGTAGTGGCGGATCCGACTAAGCCTTCGAAGAATCCCAATTAGTACGTAGGTGTCGTTTTGATACCACACAGTCGAGGAAACCCGGTTGATTCTTGTAGATATGCACATTAAATCTATCTCGTGGCGTTTAGGAAAGCC
>JANSTX010052426.1:0-19079 GCA_027564355.1 Penthetria funebris | reverse complement strand
ATCTATAAATCTAATCAATCGTCAAACCACTTAGTCTCTCCTGTTGTTAGTGAGTGAATACAATAACATTTGAACATTTACAACACACAAATATAAATTAGAAGAATCAAATAATAAAAAAAAACAACTATCTAAACGTTAATTGTGATCATCTCAGAAGCCAGACTATTCTTCCTTAATAATAATTGTTATATTTGTTTGTACACATCAAAAGCATATAATTTAATACATTAATTAATTGCCATCATTTATGATAAGAATTCAAACGATGTGCAGTAAATATTAGATGACAGATACCAAACTATTTACCCATTATTATCCCATCCAAGAATATAAAATCTAAATAAATTGTTTTTATATGTTTGGGTACCACAATAAAATAAAAAAAAAAAAAAAAATTATAGAAAATTAATTGAAAAAACTACTATTGTAAAATAATTTTTAATACAATAAATAAATGTTGAGCTTACCTTGTCTCTGTCAACCATTGATGGAATAAATTAGCATGTTTTGCAAATTCTTTTCGTAATTTATCATTTTCTTCTTGACGTTGTGCCTCCTTTGCCAATTCACCGTCACGTTCTTCAATGATTTTCTGTAAATTACGCCATGTGTCTTCCAATGCTTCCATTGTAAACCATGTATATGGATTTGGACCAACATTAAAACTTTTAATTTTCTGATCTAATGCAGACAATGCTTTAAAATCAGCTTCGGCTGATGATAAAGATGATTGAAATTGAGCATGTGCTTCACGTAATGCACGTATCTCTTCAATTGAATTACAACGTACCGGATCAGTTAAATCTTCTTCGGCATTCTCAAACCATGAATTAAATGCTGATGCCTTTTTCGCAAATGTTAAATATAAATCTTCAATTTGACGGAATTGATCTTGCATTGCTAATAAACGATTTTTACGTGCATCAGATGCGGCACGTAATTTTTGCCAACGTGTTAAAACATCTTCATGCCGTTTTAATATTGCAGCCGATTGTGCATGATTTGCATGTATTAATTGATCTTTTAGTGCTGTTATATTATGGATACCCTCTTGTTCGAATGCAATGAGTCCTAATTTGTAAATGGAAATAAAAATAAATAATGTATTGTATGTATTATATTATTTTTGTGAGCTACAAATTGTTGTTAAAGAGATAATTAAAATATTACAAACTGTGGGTTTGTTTCTCATATGTAAAGTTTTCAAATTACTGTACTCTGCATATATGATGAAGAAACAATGCTCTTCAAAACTACACAAACTATGGTTAATGAATGAAAAATTTGTATTCATCGTAAACTAAGACTAAACCACTAGATTCACTGCTGAGTTCTAAATACAAATTTCACCATCGTATTAGCAACAGTTTTAACTTCATATCTGAACTTAAAATCTACTTGAAACATTCTTAATGTAATTACTTTTAATTATATTATACATAGTCACCCACTCAACATAAAATATAAAGACGCATATTAAACAAACCTGCATCAAATGTATCCTGTTTTGTTAATAATGTTTGTACAGTTGATAGATCACGACCAAATTCCTCTGAACGTACATAATTCTCTTTATCGGCAATCCAACTTTCAACAACATCAGCCTTCCACATAAATTGTAAATATGCTGAATTATCCAAAAGTGCACCTTTACGACGACCGGCCAACGATGATAAACTTTCCAATTTATTTTGCAAATGATTACAACGTTGTGCAATACTATCACCATGATGATTACGATTTGCCACCAATGTTGCACCTTGTTCACAAATTAATGAACAACGATCACGATGTGCAGCAAAATCAGTTTCAAATGCATCATGTTTTTTCAATAAACCTTGTACGGCCGCCATTGAATCGCCATAATCTTCAACCGATAATAATTGTTGTTTTTCCGTAATCCATGCCTCTTCTTCTTCAACTTGTGCCAAAAATTGTTGATAAGTTAATGATTCATCAAGTTTTTGACCACGTACTTGTGCCAAATTCTTTAATTCAGCCCATGCTTGATTTAATGCCTTTAAACGTTGTTCAATTTCGGGTACACCCAAATTTGAAACATCCATAAGTTTTTCGCCGGCTTCCTGCACTGATTGTATGGCCGGTTCATGGGACGCCAATTCGGCTTCCAAACGTTTATGTTTTTTCTTTAAATTTTGTACACCAGTTAAATCACGTCCATAATCATCACTGCCAACCAATAATTTCTTTTCTTTAATCCAACTTTCTTCATCGGCAATATCACGGAAAAATTGATGTAATGTTAATGCTTCATTGAGACGTGCCTGACGATGTGCAGCCAAATTACATATGCGTTCATAACGTTCATTAATCGATTGTCGTTTCTCCTGAATGCCGGCACTATCAAATTGACCGGAATCAACTAATGAATCGGCTTGATTATTCATATCTTTTATACGATCAGCATGTGCCTGTATGTCAGCTTCAACGAGTTGATGTTTTTTCATTAAATTTTGAACGGATGCCAAATCTTTACCGGCATCTTCGGATGTCAATAGGCTTTCAACTTCGCCCAACCAAAAGTCTAAATCTTTAACGGCCGCAATATATGTACGTTGTTTATTTGCCTCCTTTAATTTCATTGATTTCTCTGTTGTTTTATGTGTTAAAAATTCCCATTGATCGGCAATTTGTGACAAACGTTTTTGGACAGCATCCTCTGAACCACTACATTGTTTTTTATCAATTAAATTACCACCCATTGCCAAAACACTTTGTATACGATCAGCATTTGCGGCCAATTCAGCTTCAAATGCTTGATGTTTTTGATGTTTTGATTGTATATTAGCCGGATCTTTATAACTCTCTTCTGTGGCCAATTGTAATTTTTCAGCAATCCAATTTTCAATTTCATCAGCATCTCTACTAAATTGTTGTAATGTTTGTTCATCACCTAAACGTGAACGTTTCTCAATTAAACCCTCCTTAAGATGACGCCAACGTTCTAAAACTTGTTTACGTTTATCGTCAATTAAATTGGCAGCATAATGATTTTGTGCAATCAATTGATCGGCTAAAACTTGTAGAGCTGCAATTTTTTCCTCATGTCCATTTATAGCCTTGTCAAAATCTTCATGTTTTTTTATTAATGCCTCAACATTGTCACCCTTTGAGTCAACTTCTTCGGCATTTAAAAATGCTTCACGAGCAGACATCCAATTTTCAGCTTGTTCACAATCACGTAAATATAATTGAAGATCTAAATTTTGATCTAATTGTAAACGACGTTCAGTCCAACCACGTTCCAATTCGTCACGTGCTTTTGCCAATTCTTCGATTTTATCTTGGATTTCCGGTGAAGCATAATGATTTGCCTGTAATAGCTCAGTACCAAATTGTTCAAATGCAGCAAATGTACCAGCGCGAGCATCAATTTCGGTACGATGTTCCTTTTAAAAAGATAAATTGTTATCATAATATTAGTAAATAATAAATTGTTCTTTGTTTTTTTTTTTTTTTTTATTATTATCGGTTAATGGCAGAATACAATTTACAATATTATAATTTTTTAATTATAATTTAGTTTTAATAGCTTTTTAATTGAATATAATTTTAGTAGCTACATTTAATTTTAATTTAAAGTTATTTATAATGATATTCAAATACATGAAATGTTGATTTTTAAGGCAATAGACGATACATTACCAAGAAATAAATGTTATCAGTGAGCGGTAATTAATTGTAAATTGAAATCTAAACAGTGTATTATATACGACTTGAAATTAATTCGACTGTTTCAAAGTGTACACGTTATTTTTCAAAAATAATACACTGTAAATAGTTAGATTTGGAACTCTGCGAGAACTTAGATATTATTAGACTAATGAATTCATCATATATTATCAATGACACCCATGTCTAGGTGTGACCGTATTCAAGTTTTATTTCCAGGAAATTAACACATAAATTATCTGTTGCTATAATAGTACAGTGGTACAATCAGAATGGTAAATGTGACAACGAAATCAACTTAAAATATGGAATGATGTGGTAAATCAAAAATAAGCTACTAAGATAGACAAATTTAAATTCAACTTCAAATTAAGCACAATTAAATAATTAATTAATTATGTAAATTGAAGACATGGCTTTCGATTCAATTTGCGTGAGAATAGACCTTTTTTGATAACAATTTTATTCGTTTTTAAATAGTGAAATATTAAACTTGAAAGTGATGAAGCATAGCGTTTTAAAACTCCAATGCTTTTTACATGAATTTAATCAAATTACTTTTAGCATATTAATGTTGAAAATCTAATCAAATAGTTGTTTTCAAATTGAAAAAGCAATAAAATTCTTTGATTTAAAATGTAAATTAGAAAAATTAAATGTAACCCACAAAATTCCATTTCCTTTGAATAGCAAGCTAAAAGAGAGTTTTTTGAGAAAAAAGTGACGATTTCTGTTTCAGGTGCTTTTTTTTGTATTCCTTAATCAACTAAATTATTATTTTTTTTAATTTAAAATTAGAAAAAAGCTATTTGTTAAAGTGCTCCCTTTTTCCGGTTCAATTAATTTTTGACTTATAAATTTTGTAATTGCTCCAATGACCCTATAGCAATTATTATTTAGCTTGCAGCTGATACACCAATATTTATATGTCAAAAATTAAGATCTACAATTCATCCCTCTTTCCTTGCTTTTCACATCAATAATTCATAAAAATGTTATTTTACATTTAAAGCAATAATTTAACTATGAAATAATAATAATATTTTTAATTTTATTATTGTTATTTGCATTTATTTGTAACGTTTTGATTATTTAGTTTTTATACTCCTAAATATAATAATTAGATTGAGCTACACTTTACTGTTTAAGACCAAAGAAAAAGATTGCAGTTCTTAGAATTGACAAGAAGTGTCAGAAAAAAATCGCAGGTACATCTACAATTTGGCTATGACCTCAACTCAAAAGTGGTAAGAAAATAGGTAATAGCGGTTGATTTCAAATAAGCTGATGTTCATTGAATCAAGATGGATTGACATAATTCAATTCGCGTATAGTTACATCCTGAAATTCTACTAAATCGCGTCGTTTAAATTTGTGTAATGAATACTACATAAATTGGATACTAAAAATAACTACTCTATATTGGAATCAAGAGTGAAATAAATTTATTTTGGGCAAAAAAAAAACCTTAAAAAAGGATAAAACAGTCGTACAATACTCAATTGTTTATTCCCGGACAATGCTGATTGTGTCCTGACCCTCTATAAAAATAACAGTATTATGAAGAGGTTGATAAATTTATCAAAAGGAAATGCTTCGAAGGTATAGTTCAATCAAACTAATAGTGAATAGATAGAAAATTATTGTCCATTCACTATATAGTAATAAGTATATAAGCTAGAACACTACTTATATGATTTATAAACTAGCAGTCAGTACCCAAATAAGGAAATGTATCATACGTTATTTTTCCATATTATTAATAAATTGCAATGTGTGACAACTCAACGATTGCCAGTTACCGGTAATTGAAATCTTTATTTCTTCACTTGAATTATGTGGGTCTGTTTATTAAGGTGCTGCTCCAAGGTACCCATACATCTGTAAAGTTAAACAATAAAGTGTACCAAAATATAATTAAATTAATTAAGTCTACATATAATACGACAATCAAACAACCACTAGCCATTATGAGCGTTTAACCATAATTGTTTTCAGGGTAATATTTTCTTTAAATATCAATTCCTCATGAAGCAATTTTTGTGTAGCGTAAATTGTTAAATTGCTGATAACAACAGACACACACTCACATAATGTTTTTGATTTATTAATAAAATTGTTAGAAATCAAAATTAGAAAATAAATTACAAAAGAACAAAAAAAAAACCAATTCAGGTTAAATACCTGAGGAATACCATAATAGTAATCAATTTCGGCACGTTGATTCTAAAATTTGATGATTTTATGTATGAATAGGAAATTTTATTGTATTTTCTTATTGAAAAATTAATGAATTAATTTATTTTAAGTAATCATTTCTGTATTTGTATATACAAGACATAGTAGCCAATTTATTATTTATTATTAACAGGTAAGAGAATCACGCGGTGAAGATCAACTGAATCACAAATTAGAAACCACATCAAAAAAATTATGGCAAAAGGGAATCAAGGCTGAGGTGTACATAAAAGAAGTTACTATCACCATAATCTTCTTAATATATAGTCTATGCTAGAATAGTAAATGCCCCATATTTATTGCAGTAGTTTGAGATTATTGTATAAGGAAGAGAATATTATGGTACCTAATTATATCTCTATCCATACACATATAGTTTTGCATTTTGCATTGAAAAATTGTGAAATTGAATTAAAAGTACGTGGAGTACCCAGCCGACTAAGTACTCCCCAATCTGTAGGACTATCTATTCAATGAAAGGTTTCAGTTGATAGCTACCAGAACCAAATCAGTCTCTTACAATTATCAGAAAAGTAAATCCAAATAATGAAATGATTACTATATTACTTATTATCTATTAAATATTCCAACTATTCTCCGAATAGATCAACCATCTCAAATTCAATTTGAGACATTAAATTAACCCAAACATTTTGAATGAAAAGCTTGGTAGAATTTTTTTTTTTTTTTTTAACTAAGTCTAAAATATTTAATTAAATGTAATAATAAAAAAAAAAAACGAAAAACAAAAAAAAAACACTTACTTGATGTCTTTCAATCAATGCTTCTGCACCAGTAACATCATTGGCCAATTCTTCTGATGTTACCAAACCCATCATTGAACTAATCCATGCCATTAAATCACGATAATCACTTAAAAATCTTTGTAAATCATATGAATCCAATAGGCGTTCTTTGCGTGCCGTTGCCTTTGTTATAATTTGATTCCACATCTCATTAATTTCCTTCTGTTTTGTATACGTTTGTTCGGCCGTATCAGGATGTGATTGCATCAAACGATTTGCCGTTTCATCCAATTGACGTATTTTATCACGTAATGCAGCCAAATCACGTTCAACACCCTCATGTTTACGTTGTAATGTTTGTACACTACGTAAATCTTTTCCAAGATCATCATTATTAAGTGTATCCTCTTTTTCGGCAATCCAATCTTTTGTTTCATCAATGTCACGATGAAAACGTTGTACTTCATGGGCAGAACCCAATTGATTTGCACGTTCAACGGTAACCTGTTGTAATGATGTCCATTTTTCATTCAAATCTTGCATTTGTGTTTGAATTTTGAGTGCAGCTTCGGTTTGTCCCAACGATGTTAATTGTACGGCAATTTCATTCATATTAGCTAAACGTACTTCATTTGCTTTTAAATCATCATTGAAATCATCGAATTTCTTTTGCATAACTTCAACTTCTTCTAAATCTTCACCAACATCAGCAATTTGTGCATGATTTTCTTTATCCTTTATCCAAGCGGATAGGGAGGCTGCTTCACGTACCAATACATAAGCTTTTGTTGTTTCATTTAATTTATTTTGTCGTTCACGTGCCAATGCCAATAAATTATCATATTGTGAATTAATTTGTGATTGACGTTTACCAATTGAATGTCCATCGACAAGATTTTGTTGGCTAGCACTTAAACCGGCATCAATTTTTTTTATATAAGCTGCCGGTACGAAACCTTGACGATCGTTAACCTCAACTTTCCACCAATCTTTATTATTTGAATTTAATAATGTTAATACATCATTCTTTTTCATTGATACTTCACGCGGTGATTTCTCTGTATAATCATATAATGCTTGAACACATTCTTTACCGGTAATATCAACAACTGGTGTTTCTTGTTGACGACAATTTTTCGCCTGATCTTGTAACGATTGAATTGTATTACCGAATGCTTCCAAATCGGAAACAAGTGCTTCATGTTTTTTCAATAATGCTTCAGATGAATCTTCATCTTTACCATAATCGGTACTCGATACAATTGGTTCTTTTTCACGCATCCATGATTCAGCTTCATTTGCATCGGCAAAATATTGATGTGCTTGTAATGAATCCTCTAAATCTTGTTTACGTTGTTGTGCCTTTTCCCTTAACGAACTCCATTGATCTTTTAACAAATCTAAACGTAAACGTATATCATCACTTGAATACGGTTGATCGGCTAACATTTGTTCACCAGAACTAACAACAGCCGCCAAACGTGATTCATGATTATTTATTTCGGATAAAACAGCTTGATGTTTTTTTATTAAATTTTGTACACCAATTAAATCACGTCCACGATTTGTTGAACCGGCAATTGGTTCCTTTTCACGGATCCAAGCGGCTTCATCTTCTAAATCACGGAATAATTGTTGAACTTGTGATGAATCGGATAAACGGTGTTTACGTTCGGCCATCGGTGCAGCCAATGCTGAATAACGTTTTGTTAATGCCGATTCTTTATTACGTATATTATCGGCATCAAAATGACCACTTTCAATGAATTTATTAGCTGCAACTTTAATACCTTCAACACGATCTTGATGTGCCATTACATCGGCTTCCAATAGGGCATGTTTCTTTTGTAAATTTTGTACGCTTGTTAAATCTTTACCATGATCTTCAGATAATAATTGACCTTCAATTTCACTCAACCATAATTCAATGTCTTCAATGGTACGATTGAATTGTTGTTGTTGTGATGCCTCCTGTAATTTACATCCTTTTTTATCGGATGCCTGCACCAATGTTTCCCAAAGTGTTACAATTTCTTGCATACGTGAATTTATTTCATCGGATGCGTAATGATTTTTTTCAATTAAATCGGAACCATTGGCGGTTATGTCTTCGATGCGACTCTTATTTGCATTAACTTCTTGTTCGAAATTTTGATGTTTTTGTACTTTGCCATTTAAATTGGTTGGATCCAAATAACTGTCATCGGTTGCAAATTTCAATTTTTCACTAATCCAACCCTTTGTTTCGTCACAGTCGCGTTCAAATTGTTGAAAACGATTTGAATCTTCAAGTAATTGACGACGTGATGCCGATTTTTCAAGTAATGCAGAACGACGTGCCAATAACATGGCACGACGTTGTGCAACATCATCGGCAGCATAATGTTGTCCATCAATTAATTTTGTGGCAAAAATATCCAATGCCTTGATTTTTTCCTCTTGGGCGGCCAAACTCTTCTCAAAATCTTCATGCTTTTTTATTAATGCCTCAACGGAATCCAATGAATCACCTAAATCTTCATTGGCCAAAAATGCTTCCTGTTTTGCCATCCATGTGTCAGCCTGTTCGGTGTCACGATAAAATAATTGTAAATCCATACATTGTTCATATAAAATACGACGATCTTCCCACAATGATAACAATGAACTTTTATCATTTTCAAGGGCAGCCAATTTTTCTTGTACTTCGGCGGCCGCATAATGTCCACGCTCTAATAATTGTCGACCCGCTTCCGTTGTCAATTTAAAACTATCTTCACGCGCATCAATTTCCCCTTTATGTTCTTGATGACGTTCCAATAATGCTTCGGCACCAGCAACATCTTTTGCCAATTCATCGGCCGATATAATTGCCTTCATACCATTAATCCAAGATACCAAATCTCTAAAATCGGCTAAAAATCTATGTAAAAAATATGATTCGTCCAATTTTTGTTTACGTTCCTTAGCCTTAGCCGTTAATGATTGCCAATAGGCAGCAATTTCTGATTGTTTATCACGTATTTGATCACTGTGATCGGCATGAATGCTACATAAACGTTGTGCTTCAACACCTAATGTTGCGACCTTATCTTCAAGTGCGGCCAAATCACGTTCAACACCCTCATGTTTACGTTGTAATGCTTGAACACTGGCCAAATCACGTCCATAATCATCTGATGATAAAACAACATCCTTTTCAGCAATCCATGCAACCGTTTCATCTGCATCACGATTGAATCGTTGAATTTCATGTGCACCAAATAATTTTTCTTGTCTTAATATTGCCAATTGTTTAAGACGTTGCCATGCCTCATTCAATTCTTCTTTTTTCTTTGAAATTGTATCACGTTCTGGATGACCGTCTTGTATCAATTTATCGGCCAATTGATTAACTTCGGTAACACGATACTCTTGTGAGGCCATATCTTTTTGAAATTCATCAAATTTTCGTTGTAATACCTCAACATGTTCCAAATCATGACCAAATTCATCGGCTGTCACAAATGCCTCTTTATCTTTAATCCAAAACATTACCTCTTCACAATGACGTAAAAATTGTACCAATACTAAGGCTTGTTGAAGTTTCAATCCTTTTTCGGCCAAACGTGACAATAACAATTCCCATAAACGATGTAATTCATCGAGACGCCGTTGAATTGTCTCTGATGCAAAATGATGTTGATTAATCATTTCTTGTCCCGTATTATCTAAACTAACAATGGCATTACTATGTGCCGATACCTCTGCTTCAAATGCTTGATGTTTTTGAATTTTTGCTTGTAAATTTGTTGGATCACGGTAACTTTCTTCACTGGCCGCTTGTAATTTCTCATGTATCCAACTTTCAAGTTCATCAGCATCACGTTTAAAATATTGAAAACGTCTGGAGTCTTCAAGTTTTTCACGTTTTTGACGTGTTTCAACTTTAAATTCATTGTAACGACTCAACACTTGTTCACGACGTTCTTGAATGTCTTCAACCGTTTCTAAAATTCGCACCTCTTTCGGAGTAAATTGTTCCATTTTGCTTTTTATTATGATTCGTTCAGTTTTGTTTTCGGTGATTTTATGCTGTAATGGAGGCAAAGGAAAAAGAAACGATAAGCAATTAAAATAAGCAATCTAAAATATATATTATAATTTATGATAAATGATAATAAAAATTACTAACTTTATTTTATTCAATAAAAATATGGTTTTTTATTTTCAATTTTCCACTTATCGTCGATTTCTTTTATTTCTCTTTTCTGTAAAATAAAATTTTAAATTACTTAACACAAAATATGGTATTACATAACTACGGTGATAATGACAACATCAATGTTTTGTTATCATAATACATAATATTTAAATTATATGAAAAGATATGTACAGAGAGACAACGCCCAGATAGAATTTTTTTTAATTAAAATTATAGCCAAAGGCGTAGAGATATGATAACACAATTCAAATTTAGTATAAAATTTTAAATAAAATGAATTACATCAATTCCTAACTCATGAATCACTTATAGAAAAACAAAATACATGTGTTCATTTAATATAATATTTAAGGCTCATTAAGCTAATTTAATCAAATTGTTGCTAATATTTGACATATTATTTCAGTGACTTGTCGTTTTTCCGGACATTAAAATTAAAAGCGATAAAATTAGAATTACAGCATTGAAATGAATAATTTCAATTAACAATGTCAATCGAGTGTGAATTATAATGCATATTAATATTAAGTGATTAATTGAGTGACCTACTAACATGTAGGTTACTCAACCTATGTTCCACTATATGATTTTACCGGTAATTCGACCAATGGCGCGTGGTCGCGATACTAAACAGAGAGTATCTCTCGTGTTTGTCGAATGAGTGAAAAATATCTCACCCACAAACTAGGTAGCTAATGAGTCACTGTACTGAATTATTCAATTAAAATCGTTTCTGCATTTTCCATTCGGAAATACCAATTAGTATAGTTGAATTTGGTGGACATTTCATGTTACTGTAATATCATAATTAAGTCAAATAACACAACATATACCCATCTTATAATGCAGGAATATTAGCAGCTTTATCAAATCGAATTGAGGAATCTGTTCAACAATCAATAACTAAATGCTAATTGTCATTAGATCACATTATGTAACAATTAAACATGTAAAATTAATATAAAATAATGGCACACAGTCATCTGATGAAGCCAAACATAATCACAAAGTGGATGATAAACACTTATAAGAATGGATAAAAAAAATACACGTATAATAAGGGAGTTGTCATTTTATCTGAAACTATAATTTATAGGTCACACACTTCATTTTCTCGCAATACATGACGATAATGTATTGAACTGAAAATCATTTACGACATTCAATATGTGCACTCATTTTATGCTATATGCTATTCGACTGAAAAAAAAAATTAACTGTATGATGTACATTACATGCTGATGGCACCATTGGACCTTATTTCTTCAAAAATGAAGATGGTGGAAACAATGGATTTATTGAGTGGTCAATTCATTAATATCGCATTTTGGATCAATCAATTGGCCACCAAGAGCATGTGATATAACAACGTTGTATTACTTTTTATGGAATTACGTTAAATCATTGATTTATGTTGATAAACCACACTGATTGCATTCCAAAACAATATTGAACGTGTTGTCGGTGGCATCCAACCTGATTTGTGTAAAAAAAAATAGTGCAAACATTGGGTTTCGTAGAATGGACACATTGATATACAACCCGTAGTGTTCATATGGACGAAATTTTGTATAAACATTAATGCAAATTAATTTACTTTAAAATATTTTAGATATCACACAACGTTTTTGTTTTATACAAAAGTATGAAGCTCCTATTGTATCACCCATTCGTTAAATGTTGATGACATTTTATGTTACTTGCATATAAGACACGGAAATTTAGCATCATAGTTCCGTCCTATTAATTAAATTATGATTATGAATAAAAAATAAAGCGAATTGTGTAAAAAGAACAGAATTAAAGTAATATGTCATTGAGGATTTAATTTTGTTGACACCATTCAGCAAATTTAAATTTTCCACAACTGATATACCATAGGGTAGTTTAATTAATCAATCAACCTAAACACACTTATTATACATTATTTTTAATTATATAAGACAATATATCAAAACTCTTTAACATAAACAGGACAATAACAATTTTCATAATGTTATTTATAGGAAAACACACATTTTCAATGTTAAACAAAATTTTAAATTTAAAACCAAAACATTCGTTTTATTATATACAGAGGAACATCTTAAAAACAACATCATATTACTCAAACTACTAATTGTTTGTTTATTAATAAAGAATCAAAGCGAAGGAATGATGTAATATCAAATTAAAATACAATGAACTGGCATATATTAAAAAACCGGTAAAATATTTTTTACTGCATCGATCTTACTTAAATATGCTAATTTTTATGTAATTTTTACTATTCACTACTAGTGCAAACCGGTTAAATGGAAAAAATTTATAAAGTATTTTCTTTCTGCAGCTAAATACATGGTTGCTACAACATTTCAATCAACACTGAGTCAATTCCAGTGTACAGTGTATGTGTTCAGCTGATTTATCATATACATTTTTAACAAATTTTATGCAGCAATGTAAAGAAAAAAAAAACGACGATTCTTAAATAGAACTATGATATAATCGACAAAAAAAAAAAGAAAGAAATACAAGATAAAAATAATGAAAACAAATAAAGATTAACTATAACATGTTTCTATAAATGTAATTTGTATGAGTTCAGTTCATGTGTATGAGGTTTATATAATATAGCCTTTGTAGCCTCCTCAAATGAGAGTTGGTATGGTATTGATTTTTCTTACGTTCTATACAGACAAATTGTCTGATTTTAACCTCGTTTCACCGCAAAAAGGCTTCTTTAACCTATGTATCATTATACCTTATTGTCTTTTTTGTTATATTAGATAAAAAATCCATTTAGATTGAATGCGAATACCAATTGGCGAATAAATATATATATATTTGTAGTTATAAAATCGATGATATTATCTTTTATAGCAGGAATGTAGATAAACGTGTCGAATTTTTGTCAAATTAGATAGCACTTTGTGTATTTAAATAATAATAAGTAGATAAAATATTTGTGCTTATCATTTAAACATAAAACATTATTTAAAAAATCGATACTAAATAGAGAATAAAGCAAACAAGAAGTATCAATCAAATGTGTTTAGTAGTTTGTATTGTAATTGTGTCTAACAATTCCGCATATTTTTTTATATTTACATTACAATGCAAAGGTGCTACTTATTTATCGTGTTCGTATTTACTTTAATGGTGATGAATGTAAGGACTGCAATACACTTGTGCAGTGTTGGAAGGTTTGAAAACAAAACATAAGCACATCGTCTCGATTATGAAATGACTTACCCGACAAATTGAAATTAACTATGAGAAACATATGACAAATTATGTTGTTGAATGGGTCAAGCAATAATCAAAAAATGTATAATCAAATACTATTGGTTTCATTAAACTAATGACAATTACTAATTTGAATCTGAAATGGTGCACCCTAGAATATCGTAGTAGTTTTTTTTTCAATTGCAGATTAGTCAAAAATATGTGGCATAATGTAATTGAACAAACATTGACTATGTTTTATGAAAATTTAAAAAATCTTCATACCATTGTATGTATTATAAATGTATGATCTCAACCTTGATAAACGTTCCGTTCTGTTTATATTGTTTCAATTGAAAATAGTAGACATTGTGATTGCACTCAACAATTGAATCAATTAAATGAGATGTACAGTAGAAAATATGCTTACATACATTAGTAATTGATAATAATAAAAAAAACACTGTCCAACATCACTATAACACTAACTTAATCATCATTTACAAATTTTATTTTATATAATTAAATAAACGAAAGAATTCCGAAAATTATTCCAATCAACCAAAATCAATTATAAAATTAATAACATGAATGACGCCATCGAACAAAATAAGGTTGTGATTTTTTTCAATTATGTACAAATATATTAAACTTATTTACACAGTTAAAAATTGATAAAAAATATTTGGAATAAGTAGCAGAGAAATGAATGAGAAATAATTTTATTAATAAAAAAATTATAGTTAAAGCAAAGCCGATGTTAATTTATAAAAATAAAAAAAAAAAAGAAGAAAGATCTAAATTTTCTACAGGGTGTGGTCCTCTCTCATTTGACATAGAAAATTTTAAACATGTAAATTAACAAATAAACTCCATGTATTTTTAACAATAACTTTAATAAAACAATTAAACTTTGCATACCGAATAATATGATAGTATTTTTATAAATTAATCGCAAATATTTATCATAGTAATCTTTCAATGTAAATTGCACAGTATTTTTTCTTCACAACACATCACATCACCAAAAATAAACTTAAAATGGCGCTTAATAATGTCGGCGATGTTTTAATTTGCAAGCTGCATACAAATTTCCCTCCATTTTTACGCATTGTCCATATTTAAGCTGAATAATGAAAATTAAATTATTATCAATACAATTTTAAAATTAAATTTTCCAATTAATCGTATATATAATAAACAATTCTTTTTTAATTATTTAATTATATAAATTATTAAAAACAATTTAATTTAAATAATTTATCCAAAACTGAACTATTTTTTATTCAAATTGTGAATTTTCCATTTGCAAATATGCTCTTTAGGGTTTGACAACATTTTTGTTTTTGTGTTTTTTTAATGAACTTTACCAATAAATCAGAAATTCATCAACAAAGCAATTGTCTATTAATTTATATATTTTTAAATTGATAATAAATATGATTCCATTGGAAAGAATACCCGATTGTATTGGATATTTAATTCTTACTGAAGATGGGGCCGTTTTATCCAGTTATGGAGAATTAGAAAATTATGAAAAAAGTGCAAATATAATCACTGGTTTAATTCAAATGACGGATAGGTAAGAAGATTCTAATTGCGACATACTACAACAATAAAGATGTGAATATTTCAAATGTTCAGAACAATTTAGTATCTATAAGAAACTACATTCTTTGATATTCTGCAAATAGAATAAATATATAATTAAATTTGTTGACAAAATAGTTTGACCAACATTTTCTTCTTAAAACATTGTATAGTTGTTTTTGATTCCGGCAAAGTTGCAAATGGTTTATTAATTGTCAACTCTATTTATTTAATTTCTTCATTTGTATACAATCCAGAAGTGTACATTTTATTGGTGTTGGGTAGGTCACTGCATGAAATTTTTAAAGTTCTGATTGCGTTGTTGGATAGACAACAAAGCTATTTGTATGTTAAACGTATCAGTTTATAGTATCGACTAACGATCCTTTGAACAGAGTTCAAATACTGTGCAGTGTCTATAATATTACTTGGAAAAACATTAATTCACTTCAATATTCTGAGTCATTTCCCATTTGTATGTTTATGCAATGTTATTAATTTATTTTATCAACATCATCGTAAACTTTAAGCCGTATTGGTTCTTATGGTGGCATTATGATATTTCTTTGTCGTTTATCGATAATAGTAATTTACGAACTCATCTCGAACTTTACTCCACGCGAAAGCATAGGGCGTCAACAAACAATAGTCATTTTTCACGATCTCTGACCAGTCCCTTCACTGCATTTCATATTAACCCACGGGTGTCAGCCTCCTTAATGACGCTTGCGAAACATAGCAACATTTATACCTCCCGCAGTTCTAGTTTGTCTACTTTATTAGATTGGTGTATAAATCATACGCTACATACTTTGTTCATATGTTTCACTGACTTATATTGTAATCAAATTACCTGTGAAATTACGATGAGGTTCAAATCGGTTGCGTAAACTTAATGATTGTCGACAAAGCCACTCCATTCGTCACCATTTTATCACCATTTACAAACTAATATTTATTTATTTTCTTTATATGTTTTTCCAGCATTGATCCAACTTATTTTGCTAAAAACAGTTGTCAGAGAATATCCATTGTTTTTGAAGAGCACTCATATGTTGTATGCTTTTCTAATAAGAAAATTTATGTTGTGAAAAAAAAGAATCCACAAACTCAACCAATACTTCCTGATTTTGTGGATACACGTAATATTTTAACTTAATAAACTTGATGAAGACACATGTCTGCAGAAGCATATTTATGTATAAAAATAAAATATTATAATTTCTTTACTTTTAAAAAGATTTATTTTAGATGAAAAGCGTATTCTTACAACAGATGGAAGTTATATGATTATATATCTAATTGTTTTATTTTAATTTGTAACTTCTTGCACTTAAAAACTAATAATATGTACATATAGCAAATATTTGTTTTATTGAATAATATTTTTTAATCTTTAAACAATTCCCATTAAATACGTTCACTTTACCTTTCAAAGAAAACCGTTTTCATGTGTTGATCGAATAATTTCTTTGCCTGTTCAGTTATTTCAATTAATGTTGATGTCTCATTAATGACTACATAAAAATGTCGCCAATTTGATGTACGTCTAACAATCCAATAATCATTTAATGTTTTCACAATAATTTCTTCAGTTTTTGCCTTCTTTGAATTCAATTTTTCTTCATCATCTTGACATAAATCAATAATTAAATTCATTATGCCCGATGGTATTTGACTCTTTTTTTGCTTATTTTGATCTAATTGATGTATGGTGCCCGTGTGTTTTAAATATAATTCATTAAAATATAAATACTTTGGACCATCTACATTATAATTTATTGTAGCCGATGGTGTCATTGGTAAACCACAATTATTACTAGTATTTGAATTTGATTGATTAATAAAATTTTCAGCAATTTCTGATGCAATATTTGTCAATTGTGGTCCAATGTATGTATGCAATTCTTGATAAAAATCGTCGTTTATTGCATTTTTCTCTACAAAATAGTAACGTATTATAAATTTTTATTATACTATTATGCGCAACACAATATGGGGTTTCAAGTTGGTACTTTATGGGGGGAAGCACAGCAGGTGTTGTAAGACAGAATTTATAATTGCGATAGATAATAACTATTTAAATATATAACACCATTTCGACTGTGAAATCCGAAAACTTATTCTAATCATATGAAGATAATTTGTCAAAAAAAAAACAAACGTACATATAGTGGATCGCTAATCAATAGAAAATCATATCCTTTAGAAGGAAGTTATAGAAAAACTGATACACACATGAGATGTATTTGCGATGATACAACAACATGATTTTATACTGATAAGACAGAGAATATAGTGGATATTATATTACATATGATGAATGGCATACCCGACTATCATCAACGTTATACTCATATCATCTTTACCTACACGCGTTATCACCAGTAACTCAATCGCGATATATGTCAATAATGACGTCGGATCGAAGCTAAAAAGTAGGTGTATTTGTCGAATGGTTGCAAAAATATGTCACCAACAGATTTGTACACCACTCTACTGAAATATTCAAATGTATAATTGAATAATTATAATTAATTCTATATTCCAGTCGGTATATTTCAATTAGTTATTCTAATTCACATTTGATGTTACATGCATTTTAAGAATCGAAAAATTACATTGTTGGTGCTATATGCACCAATATATTGTACAGATTAGGATGATGTTAATGAATCAACACATTAAATCGAATTGTATGGTGAATTTAAAGAAATAGAATAAAATTATCAAATATATATACGTCACAAAATGTGCAAGAATGGAACAAACAAGAGTTGATAACTTGCATGTTAATATAGTCAATGTATTTAAAACGACATTAAAAAATGCATTCCAGGCGAGGAATGGATTGATCTATAGAACATTGATATTACTCAAAACTCAACCTACCTTTTTATCTGAGATCGTGAAAAATGGCTGTTGTTATTGAGGCTCTATGCTCTCATGTGGAGTAAAGGTCGAGATGATGATAATTTAATATGACCATACAAACCACAAAACACATGTACTTCATAGAGTAATTTGAAGATTTACACGACATGAATTTCACAAAGGTACTGATACAACCAATATCTACGAATTAGCGATTAGCTTCAACTTCGTATGATACTACACATTACACAAAAAGCACTTGAACAAAATTGTTTACATTAATATAAAGAATCTGATCAAAATCAATCACTTGTGACAATTTGCTAATTCCACCAAAAGTACATAAAATCATTTTAACATCTTACACAAAACACAGTCTACACAAATAAGATTTTCTCGTAGATTATACACCATTTTAATTCTTATTTTTTGTTTTATTATTTGTAATTTGTGCACTTGTAACGAAGATAAAACAATTTACTTAAAAAAGAAAAATATAATGGCATTTATTAAATCAATTTGACATGTTGGCCATCTTTAAGATT
>JANSTX010052415.1:0-11558 GCA_027564355.1 Penthetria funebris | reverse complement strand
TTTATTTGACTGAATAAAAATAAATAAATGCACTATTAAATTAGACAACACATTCTTCAAATCAATTGTGAAAATTATTTATTAATTTGAAATTTTCTATTTATTTTTTGTTTTTATTAATAATTACGTTCGTTCACTATCAACATAATATTCAAACTAAGTGTCTATGATCATTTTAGTGACCGCACTTATTAAATAAATGTGATTATTAAGACTTGACGGTCCTCGTGACCACTTAACTGATCACTGATCTTTTTCAAATGATTATATGGAATTCAATTGGAAAAATAATGAATTAAAAATTGTACATACATAAATGAAAAATAACCAAAACAAAATTAAAAACATTACAAAAACTCAGTTTTGTAGACACAGTGGTGTCGATTTGTTACAGTTTATGAACTCAATATGGCTTAGATAATTAACTTTGAATTCATTAATATGTAAATTACCATTTGATAATTGTAGTATTTAACTATATATATATATAATTGAGTAATTGCAAATTATATTGTACTTAAATATCTGATGCATATGCGATCAATTGATATATGTACGAGTATTCATAGTAACATAATTAATTTTTTAGTTAATTAGTCACACGAACGGCTAGGGTTAGGCAATATTTATCTTCAGCATAATCAACAGCACCTCGATCTTCATTCTGAAAGGAAAGAAAGTACCAATGCATCAATGATCAACAGGCATTGCTGTGGATGAAGGGCAAACACTCATCCACTTCTTACCACTATCTTCTTACCATCGTCTTTAATGATAATTCTATCGCGATATTATCAGTCAAACTTGATGAAAGCATCACCAATAAACAACCACTATTGTTCACGTTTCATAAATACTTATTTGATATTATATTAATCTAATCTCCTTCGATGCGTAAGCAACTGTAATGTGATACTAGTACCATCCAATAAATTGGAATGCGAACCATAATAACTTTGATTACACCACACTGTATCAAATTCTCAAAATAAATATTGTATTTGAATTCAATTTAATCCCAGATTATATTTATGTCACTCTAGTGCTCAGTAAATACATACCGAAGATGGAACTTATGTTTATGATCACAACTATGTTCGGCCATTCAACATTCCAATATTTTGAGTACCTTTGAATTATCGTATCGTATATTGCATCTGCATTAAAGCTCTTATATGTATGAATTATCGTTGATGGTGTAATGTAGAATATTAATCACATAGGATATTTATAACAACATAATCTTTAAACAAATCCTGAATAGAGAATTTTAAATAAAATTTAAATAACACTACAATAATATTCCCCTTAATACTTTAAGATAGAAATAGAATATTTATTTTTACTAAGAATTTCAGAATACATAAAGATGATTTTCCTTAAAGTCTTTAATACCCTAGTTTATATAATACCTGGTGTTTCGTTTGTTATAGTAGAACATTGAAATGTTTCATTGGTTCATGTTTTGCTTCCAAAGTTGTACAGAAATAGTTTCTATGATACACTAAATACATTCAGCTTTATTATAATAAGCTCATTTTGAAAATGTTACATCAAAATACACAACATGGCGATTGTAACTAAAAATAAATTTTAATATAACACATAACATTCTGTTTTAGTGTATTTCAAGCAATGAAACATTAAATTATTTAGAAAATGGTTAGAAATTAAAGCATTTTAGAAGGTATTATTAAGCAGTGGGCAAGCATACGATAGAAAATTAAAATCTTTTAGATATTAAAGATTTTATTGTCTCGAATATACTGAACCAGATATAATTTTACAATTGAGATTATCTATCCAACCATAACCGGATTTTATTTTCGACCAAGTAAGCAATGACAAGTGAGCGGGTAAGAAAACTCAATTAGGTATATGTTTCTTTTTGTATGTACATAGATTTATGTGCTCCTATTACAAAATTGGGTATCAAAAATTTTTACCCACAAAATTTTCAAGAATTTCTTGTACGTATAAGCTAACAGGCGACAAGAAATCAATTCAGCAAAATTAAAATTTTTGATAATATTAAGAACTTAACAGGAAAGCATAAACCAATTTTTCTATTACATTCTACGTTTATGGTAGAATATTAATTGATAATTAAATATTTTGCAAAAAATTTTCATTCTTTATAACACTTGTACAAGTAACCAACCGATTAAAAATCAATAATGTAAATCATTTTGCTGTATTTATCCATTTACATACTCCTATTACAAATTTGAATATCTTGAACTGTAATGATTTTCAACAATTTAAGATTTCACAAACAATTAATAAATGGGAGCATCATTTCATTATTCCAAAATTTTGCCAATTATAAATTAAATTTTTTTTTTTTTTAAAATGCCATAGATTTAGATATCAATCAAATAAAGCAACATTATTTTTAATAATTGCAGTATTAATAAAAAATGTGTAATTGTTTTGCAAATTGAACAAAAATTTTTTTAAAAGGCGTGTAAAAATTCAAATTTTACTAAATGATGTTTTCAAAAAGTTAGGACTAAAATTATTTTAAAAAAATGGTGGCCAAGAATATTGTTTTAGAGGAGGTATGACTAAAAATATTTTTATAAAATAGTATTTAAAAATGATCAAAATAAAGTTACTATTATCTTTTATAATATTAAAAATGGGTGTATCAAAATATGCACACTTTGATTGATAGATGATTTTTATATTCCTTTATTTTCTGTCTAAAGTAAAATCTTTTTTTAAAAGTGTCGTTGATAAAATATTGTATTTCGTTTTGTTTGAAACATAACTGAAGATTTACTGTATTGTCTGTAAATCCGCATTTAAAAAATTAGTTTTTTCCTAACTTGTAGGTATTTTGATGTGCTTACTAAAATTTATGACAATGACTCTGCTCCAAATAGCAGTGAAATAAAATCCGCGTTGCAATATCTAAAGGTCACCAAGTCAACCGGTACCGATAACAGACTTGTGAAATTTATAAAGTAAAAAAAATCTTGAATATAGTAGTGATAAAACAGAATTAAAGAACCGCATATAAACCGTACCGTATGGCTGTGATCGCAAATTTAAAAAGAATCTAAATTTGCGAAATTTTAAAACTTACTTTTTATCGGTACTATAGTATGGCTGCGAAACTTGAAACGAGACCTATAACATCGCGTCAAGTTTTCGTCACTTGATACTAAAAATTTGTGATCATATTCTAGCAGATCTGGAGACAATAAGTAAGAATATGAACCGGGAAAAAGTGGATATGAATTGGCAATACTCTGATGGAATTTGAATGAAAAATAGGTCGCAATAGATTGTGGTATTTTTTTTAAAGCACATTTTTTATTTTATCATTGACTATGGTCATATTACCATGATTATTATTAATTTTTTTATTTAAGATTAATTATTAATCTGTTTTTGTTATAGCAAAGTATATATGGCTTTATTTTTCGGCACTATTTATGTCAGCTAAAATTCAGATTTAAATTCTAAAGAATTTAATCAAAACATTTTGCGAATAATGTAATCATAAATAATGACGTTGTGATGAGATTAGTATCTACTTTTTGTAATTAAAAAAAAAAATGAATTAGCATTAAGAATAATTCATGAGTTGGTAAAAATTTAATTTATGTGAATAGAAATTTGTCTGTTTGCATTGAAATATTCAATCAATAGAGATGTGAGGTGACGTTGAAGTTTTTATGTAAAAAAGAACAAAACGAATTGTTTTTTTATTGATTTATTTCAGCACATAAAAGCACAATTAACAACATTTTATGAACGTAAGAATTCACTGCGATCATGTACTCAATACAAAATATTTTGTAAAATTGTCGACTCGAAGGACCATTACTAGGGATATTCTTTCGAATCTAGTACTATACTTAAATGATATTTTATAAAGAATGTTCATTCAAAAACTAAATTATGTCACAATTATAAATTATTATACTTTAATAAATGGATAAATAAGGAATGACTAATAAATCGATTTTGAGAAGATAGTAATCTTAAAAATATTGAGTAAATAATTGCATATATAATAAAATTCATTCGACTTGACTTCTTCATCATCATAAATAATTTCAAAATTGTAAAATTCCAAAATATATGACAAATTTTCAAAATAACAGGGATAATGTTATGTGATACGCTAATATTCCAAAAGACAAAAGGTTCTTATGTGTACATTATACTCGTAATATCAAAGGAATTTTCATTATCATTTAAATTGCATATTTCGAGCATTATATTAAAATATTGCATATTGCATGCAATTATAATATGCATTTATATATGGTACTATAATATAAGGGTACTTATATATTAATAATAAAAATAGTTTGAAAGTAGTTAAGTTCGTCTATTCAAAATTTAAATAAACGTACATTAAATTAGTTGTGAAAATTGTGTTTTAAAATATCTTTTTTAATGAGTTATGTCGCAAACTTTGAAACAAATGGTAGAACTTCAGTTATTTTAATTGATCATAAAATATGCAATGCAATTTTTATTTAAAAAGAGAAACCACTGTATTAAAATAATCGAGAAATTTTGTTTTTAAAAAGAAAATGTTCAATTTAATTTTCGCTGTTAACATACAAAAATGTATGTAATAACGGAAGTTAGAAAACCTAGATGTGAATATAGAGATCGCTGATATCGCTTAAACGATAAATTACTTTTAACAAATTTAGAATTCAAAAAAAAACCCGTTGTAAGGGTTTGTGACAGAAGACCATAAGCTAGATTTAAAGAATACTTAACAACAGAATCAAATACCAAGTGAAAACCGATTAACTAATCTTCTTTCTTTGATCTGCCTATCTAAGTTATGCACAACACGTATATATATAGTATATACATATATACAATATAACTATAAAGGTTCATATCTCAGAGGCCTTATTAAACACACTTAATTTAATACATATTCATTCTACCGTTGTTTTTTCAGCTACAAAATAAGCCCACGTTAGCTTAAATCACCACCATGACATGGTAACTAATTTGACAGACGGTTCACGTGATCCATAATCAAAACTACTTTTTTCTTTCAATCTATAAACTTAATATACGAGTATTGACACTTAAATCAAGACTCCGAAGTCAGAGTGTTACGATCCATGGTAAGTATTTTCATAAAACAACTTTGTGGCGGCCCATTTATTTACCATCAACTCAAATGTTTGGAATATGAGTAGATGGTAAATAAGGGAGTATATATTAACTATAAATACCATCATTTCCCTATTTCAATATACTTAGCATTCTTACTGTTTCTTATCATTTCGACAAGGTTTACGTCCAAGTTGTAGAAAGAAAATGATAATTTTTTAAAAATATTTCCATAAAGGAATTCAAATTATAAAACTTTATACTTTCCCTGTCCTTCGTTCCACTTGTTGAACATCTTCTACGTGAAAATTTTAACGTTTAAATAATTGAGGATTTCATGTTTTTGAAGATTCCAATTATAATGAAAAATTAAAGAGAAACCATTTGTTGTATTTATAAGTAATTGCAGCTAACATGCAACTACAAGTATTATGTATACAGTGTGAATTGATTTAAGTGACAAAAATATTAATGTTAAGATTTTATTTAACTTAGATGGAAAAAATTTTAATTATTTTTTAATTATAATTTTGCACTATCTAAAGTGGAACATTTTTAATGAATAATTAAATTTAATTATCAAGTAAATATTGCAATTATATTTTTGTGTTACAAAGCAAACATATTTTGAAGATATGACCTTGGCTATAATTTTTAATTAATATTTCAGTATCTATTTAGAAATTAATTGCGGTTTCATTTGGAAAATGAACCGAGAATTAAATTGGCGATATTGTGATTCCATTTTTTATCTATACATAGAAATATAATAGATTATAAGGATGCATATCTTAGTTGTAGTATCTCGATGATCGAGACATGCATTTCAACGATTAATAAAATTTATAAAACGAGTAGCGATTTAATCAGATGTGATGTCATTCAAAAGCACTTGAATTAAACGTTCAATTTTCAAAAATTTGAGGAAATCACATCCACTTTGACAATACTGACCCATACCAAACTCTACAACAGATTTAATTAATAGATTTTAAAGACTTTTGAATGTGAGTTCCAGTATAAAGTATATCTGTAATTTTGAAATTATTATGAAATTGTGATTAAAACTGCAGCTAGAACAAGTGAGTTAGATTCAAATGTCAAGGATGATAAAATGTATTCAAAACACTTTTCACGATAAAATTTATTACTTTGCCCATTATTTAAGAAAATTTGAAGCTGTCCTGGGATGAAGAGTCTTCCCAATTATATACTTTAAAAGTAGAAAATTAATACTTCTGATTACGTTGGAATATTCAATTTCATGATACATTACTAATATGATAATTTCTAAAAAAAGACAAATTTTCAACAATTATCTTAAAATTGTAAATGTTTAAGCTGCGTATACTTAAAAACATAAATTAAACAAAAAAAAAAATAAACAAAATTACAAGATAAATCTTTTTTACGTTAATAATTTCAATTAATTTATTTAATTTCATTTTAATAATTATAAGAAAGCAAAAATGTATTCAAATTGAGTATCCATTTTTTATTTCATATCAAATTCATTGACAAATAATCTTCTGTGAAATGAATTTGCAAAAAGGAAAATTCAAAAAAATATTGTAATTTCAACAATTTCAACAATTTCAATTTATGAATTAAATTTTTTATCAATTTCCTCAATTTAGTTATTTAATTTGAATAAATAAATATTAGAAATAAATAATTTTCAGTTATATCATACCATATTTTGCATGACAAATAACAATAACAGTGCTAAAAACATTTAAATCCAAAATAATAATGAGATGCATGATTCGGTTGTTGTTTATGCAAATTAACCTTATAAATATTTAGTATGCCAGGATGGCATTCGATATTTTATTAATTCAAGTTTTGTTTTATATGCAAAATGTAATGAATATTTCTTATAACAACAACTAGGTGAGGATTTAAATATTTAATGTTTATTTTTTTTAATGTTAAATATTTAATTACATTTTTTAAAAAAAAACGCTTTATATCATGTAGATTTTTTAACTACACTCGAAACTTATTTATATTCCAACTAACTTGTCTGCTAGTCTCGGTTATAATAGAACAATAACTTTTTATTTTTAACTTTTGAAATTCAATTAATTAAATAATATTTGCATTTTAAAAAGTTAATTCAGAAACTTCAAGTTTAATTTAATCGCGAAAAACTTTCACATTTACAGGTGCATGCAACTAGACACCTGATTTTGAATATGAGAATCAAATCAATTTGAAATTGATTCCATAGTTAATTACAGATAAAATTATGGATTATGTCAGTAAATTTATTGACTTTTTAAGGACCAAAATAAATGCACTTTGAGACATTTTGAAACTTAACAATAATTTATCGGAAGTTTCGTTAAATTTTTGTGAATTTCACAAATATATGTAGAATCTATCCGTTAGTGGAATATAATATTCAACACATGAAACGATAAAAATGCCAAATTCAATGAATTTTTCAGTGATGCAAAACCGAGTCAAATGTTTGTTGCATTAGTGGAGTTAGTTTGTCTCTGCAATGCCTAGTCTTTGTTGATCAGAAGCCGATATCAGATAAAATATTCAGTTTAAGAAACTACAGCATTGTCTTTTCAATTTACTATAGAGTAAATGAGACTATTTAATAGTGTATTTTTTTTTTTTGTTTAGCAGCTGTTTGTAATATTTCTCCTACCTACCATTTAAATCTCTGTTAACAATATAAACATTACCGTCTTTATCTCTTGTCTTCGTCAGACCGCAGGTATGGCTTTGTCCTCATCATGATTGTACGCAGTGCAGTGTGTACACTGACTGTTTTGTTCGCCAACACATCATTTAACTGAACCATTAATTCTATGAATCTGCAATAAAAACAGTGCAAAACAAAAAATCAAAAATTCCAGTAAATTAATCAATTTAATTGTTGCGTCCCATAAACATTTTTTCTAAGTAATTTTTTTTTGTAAGCTTAAATTGCGCGCAATAATATTTGTAAGTAGTTAAAAAATAATTATATTCAATTTCTGTGTAAAAGACTATTTTTTATCTTTTTAATAAACCAAGCACATCATGTGATGTTAACAAGAGTTCTTTTTTATGTATTTTTTTTTTTGGAATTAAAAATCCCGAACACATACAATAACAACGGAATTATTAAAGAATAAAAACCATAATTTTAAAATCAAATTTGGTAGTCGTACATAATAAAATATGACTAAGTGCCTCAATGACATGTTACTTAAAACAAAGTACCATTTAATGAAAACCGATTATACATAAGTGCTATGTAGAGCTAATAGTCACAACATTATGCTCTTTAAGTGGTACACTTTTACTAATTACATTCGATAGCAAATTAGTAAATAGTAAATAGAATTTAAAGTAAACACATGTGAATCATCAATGAATTTGATAAAATTTAAGTTACGAATGAAATAATAAACGGAAATGAATCATACGAATATACTATTTACAGTTTATTTATTAACATTTAAATTAGTAGACAACATCTACTCAAATAGTTCAGTTGACAATAATACCCAGAGATGGGTTTCACGGTATGCGTTAGATGAATCACGAAAGTAGCAAATTTAGAATTTGTCAATCTTCGTGTACTTTAGATCAACAAGTGAGTTTGTTATTTTACAAATTATTCCAAATAACAATGAAATGTCGTCATCAAAATCAAAATCTTCAATTAGATCGCTTAGACCACAGGTGATACCATACGGTTCAGTAATTTCCATTATCATAACCCATTCTCTAAATAAACCCAGATCATAGTGGTAATAATAGGCATCCTTAGAAACTCTACGTTTTGAATTACTATATTGACCGCAGATGCTGTTTATCAGTTTAAATTGTATTCCATAATTTTCTAGAATTATTGACATTACATTACGATCTGTCATTCAATCGACTTTGCTCAACAATAATTCTTAATGTATTGATATGGTATATGTGCCTGAAACCAGCCTGTTCCTTTTAAATATCCGGTTGTAAAATCGAGCTGATCCTGTCGTAAACAATATTAGCTATAACTTTGTTTATATCATATTCAATATATATGGTGATACCATTCCAGTTCTTTTTCGGCAATTTACTTATTGTCTACATTATTTACAATGCCCACATTGTCTACATATCGACAATAATTTATTTACTACACATCGACCATTATGTAGATAATTTGCATGTAAAAAATTCAGCAAAAAGCTGATTTTAGTCCAGATCGCTAGGTTAGATCTTTAATATAATAATTCAAATTCAGATTTAAATTAAAAAAATCCTTTATTTATATAATACAATAAGCTATAAACTACAAAATATTACGTTCAGGGCTTTGTTTCTGCATTCTTCAGTAATAGTATATACTACATATTTGCCTGGTTTACTGTCTATGTCATCTTCAAACAATATTCTAATACTTGTGCATCATTCCATCTTGAAACTAAATAGGAATGAATGAATAGAATTTTATAAACTAAACACAAACTATTTAAAATGTGAGACCATTGTTTTTGACAGTACACTCGACCGCATGTCACAACGAGAGCAACATTCATTAACATCATGTTAAACGTTGACAGTCTGAATAATACTACTACACATAAATACCTTGTTATAAAATTCATATATACTCTAAAGTTTATAATGCCCCAAATGAACGATATTATCATAAGGGTATTCGGCTCAGTGTATGTTCAACTTCCGATTCTGAAGAGTTCTAGCAAAGCTTGACAAAAAAAAAAAATCAAAATTCTGTGTTATAACTAATTAGGCCCTTACAATCATATGCTTCTTGTGTCATAGTCATCGATATCTTCTCATCAAATGGCAAATATCAGAATTGTTGAACGAAAAATTTTATATTTGATCACTGTATGCAGAAGGCCCAAGGACATATCAGTTATTACCGTCTTTATTGAACTGCAAGAATCGACAGAGTATTATAGTGAAATATGCACTAACATTCCGAAAAATCAGAGATAACCCGATTCTCAGACTGTACAGTAGAAGGCCAACTACATTTGACGAATCAATAAATCACAGATTTAAATACCCAATAAATATCTACCAACTGACCAGAAATGAGTATTTATATAACAATACCGACTTATAAACCCTTTATCATCGGCTATCTAACAAATGACACCAGTATAGTGTAAAAATACTGGACAAAATCATGAATGCACCTATTTATGAACTATAACTCAAACACTGTTTCTTTTCCTTTCAAACCATGTAAGAATTTTATTTTACAAATTAGACCATTTGTCGATACGATGTCAAAAGTCTTGCGCAATCAATATGCGTACCAATTGTGTATTTCCTGTCTTAGATCAAAGTTCTAACGATGTCTAGCATATTAGTTAATGTATGGTCCGTAGAGTAGCCCCTTCTCGAGCCTATTTGTGAAGCTGTGAGTATATGGTTTTTTTTTTTTTGTTTCGATATATTTTCAATTAATTTGTTGGTGTTAAATCTTTTGGCTTAAATATTAAAATAATAGAAGCGGTTTTCCAAAATTTTGCTATGAATGCCATTGAATAATGGTAATCAAGATGTTCACATGCCGATAATTTGATGATTTAAGTATCAGATATATAATCAGGAATGTTTTATTATCTAATTTTGTATCAATAATAATAATACCATTGTTCACCTTGTTACCAGTAATTGTAGATGTTGCTTAGTTTGTACAATGGCTATTTATCAATTATGTCTTTATTTTGCTACTCATTAGGAAGTTTATAGTTGTTATCTTAAACATTGCAGTAACAACATCAATTCATGATAAATTTTAGGATTAGTTCCTGTCGCTGGTTAGGATCTTCCTGCATGTAATTTACAATGAATTTTTTAACTTTGAATGTCAGACAAAAAATATCAAAATCAAAGATGTTTATACATTCTGACTAGATGGAATTTATCTGGCAGAGAGTCCAAATGTTTTATTTTTATTTACTAAACACACCCTTATATACGACTATGCTTCTTTGACTACAAAATAACTGTATTTTTAATGAACTATTGATAAAATTTCAAATTGAATGATTAGGGCGCGCGTCAACATTCGTCGTTAACCTTGGCAGAACATTAGATGTGGTGATTTTTGCAGGCTGAAGTAGTCTACTGTTGAAGGAATGATAGGGAAGTTGAATGATTGATTGGAAAGGAATATTTAATAAAAATGCATATTCTTATATAGATAATTAATTTTCATGTTTTTCTTTTTAATAAGGGCGAATTTTATTTAGTTTTACAGTTGAAATTTACACAGTTTTAAAGATTTACTCATAAGTATATATTATGTTCATATTATAATCGTTTTTAAATTACATATTTTTTTTTTTATTTTTTATAATTAATCGATTTGTTAATTTATACAATTTTACTTTAAAATTTATCTTTAATTATTTATTAATTTAATTACATTAAATTGCTATTTTTTTTTTCTTAATTTTAAATTTAACAATTTT
>JANSTX010052404.1:0-11558 GCA_027564355.1 Penthetria funebris | reverse complement strand
GAATAACTAATTTGAACACCTAGAGAAGATTAGTTTGTGGATTATATTTGCGACAACCTGATATCAATGAAAGTAGGTTTAATTTCAGTTATTAAAATAATAGATGTTTCATATAAAATTTACGTCATAATATAGGGGAAAATATCTGGCGTCTCAAAATGTGGTTAAGCTAATGAATATTTTTCAAAAGTGCGCCCCGAAATCAGTTCTATAAATGAATTAAAACAATGTTTGCTAGAAGTTTTAGCCAATATGTTGGTTATCAAAAAACAAGTTATATAATCTCAAGCAACAAAACTGAGTGTCATGACCGTTATATCACCTACATAACACCTCGGTGTTGCATATCAAGTGGTGTCAGATTGGTATAAATTTACGTATAATTTACGTATCCACGACGTGTGGCTAACCATTGATGCACCCGGCAAAAATAACTTCAGCCAGAAAATCACCATGTATTTCTGATGTAAAATTAACCAATAGGCATTTTAAAGATGTGTCTGTGACTGATTTTGAACATTAAATTATTACTAAGGTATAAAAATAACCAGGATTTTATGAAGTTATAAAATGTCCTTCATTCCACTTCGTTGTTTTTGTGCATGATTGAATATGACTGAAAAAAAAACTTTGAAAGTATTTAGGAGGTGAATAATTTTTATCACCATATAAATAGTAGGGTGTATCATTTACTCTGGTGTAACTCTTAAGTTATATAGAGGTATTACTGTAGATGTGGTGCTACATAACACCGAATTGTTACTGAATGCTAAAACGAGTAAAAAAAAAACGTATTTATATATAATGATAATTAAACTAGTGACAAAATAATTATAATAACACCTAAAATTTAAAATAACAAAAATAATTTTTACACCCAGGTGTTTCGAATGTTACTTGGGATAATATTCTTGCAACGAAAGTGTGGTACTCATGTATGGACACATGTGTGGAATAAATGTCAAAGTTTTGATACGCAATTGCGAAAAACCAAATTTTTTATTCAAATTTAAAATAAATAATTGCGAAAAACCAAATTTTTTTATTCAAATTTAAAACAAATATTTGCGAAAATTCTTCTTCATTACTTGGGTAACCATCTTGCAACGAAAGTGTGGTACTCATGTATGGACACATGTGTGGAGTAAATGTCGAAGTTTTGATACACAATTGCGAAAATCAAATTTTTTTATTCAAATTTAAAACAAATAATTGCGAAAATTCTTCGTCATCGAAAGTGAAGCAAAACTGTACACATTTTTAGAAAATCAAATTCCATTCTATCAAACATGGAAAAACTGTTCCAAATATTTTATTTAAAAAGTTATCGGTGCGTGTAATAAATAGGCAATACTTGGACAATTAAGTTGCTTGAAATGTATTAAATATGCAATTGTCGATCACGCAATTAAATTCCCTGGAATATTGTGGACACATAAGTCACAAATTCCATGTCTAATCTCAAACAAAATATATAGTAGGGTTTTTGTTTTCACATTTATTGTGGCTAGATTACATGTTTGGCATTCATAAAATATATGAGTATAAATTTGTCCAATCACTAATAATCAACATATTCATTACTCTAAAGGCTATAAAGTAAATAAATAATAATTTACTTACCATCTGAAGACATGTCTTCTGGCACTGTAATTCTTTTGAATTAACTTCAAGTAATGATGAATGTGCTTCATTTATCGTCACTACTCCTATTGCAGCATAATTTCTATGTATTTTTAAGGATATTAATAATAAAACTGTTAAAATAATTTCCAACAAATTCATGTTTTTAATTAAAATTATTTAATAGGAACTTCACAACACACAAAAAAAAAAAAAAAAAACTAAAATATATTTCTTATAATTTTAATAATAGTAATAATAATAATAATTTTTATTAATTTAAATTATTATCTAATCGATTCTAATTTCTAAAATTCACAAATAATTAAATTAATGGAACAAAACGATTTACGAAATTATTATTTAAAATTCCATTGAATTTAATAGTTAAATTTTACAAAAGTCGTTCGTCCGTCCGCATACGAAAAACTGTTAAACGATACTAAAGAACACCATCAATGTTAAGTACAAAAATTCTTGTATTCTTCATTCCCGATGGATAAAATAACCATACCATCATGAATGTGATGTATATACTCAATTTACGGATGAGAAACTGGGAAAGGAATATTATGATGATGGGTATTCTTTTTATCTCAGCAAGATATACTCATATATAAATTGGTACTTTATGGTAGAGATACAACAAACATTGGGAATAATTTACATTATTATAGGTACATATGTCATGTACGTGTACATTATATGAATTATATGCGAGGAGATTGAAAGTAAAAAATCTTCTAATGTTCATGTTCCCGAGAAAAATGAAAAAAAAAAAAATAAATAAAATTAAGAAAAACCAACAACAATTATGATTTTTTTTCCAAAAAAGAAGTATTTTTTTTTTTTTTTTGTTATTTTTTTAGTTCTTGTATTTATTTGGTTTTTTTTTTTTTTTTTGGATATGCCTTAAGAAGATGGTAAGAAAACACAACTGTGCTGTATAATTTATGTATACTCTTGAACATATGAACAACTTCAGTTCATCTCTCTGTGATTCGATATCTGGCTGTTTGGTTGGCGTTTTATTGTTGGAATGATTTGTTCTAAGAAAATAAAGAATGAAAAAAAAAAAAAACAAAAACAAAAACTAAAATAAGTGAATCTCAAAAGGTATAAATTTATTAAAGAACCGGATTAAATCACAATCTGTTGTGGTTAAACTGAATATAATATGAGGACTATCAAGAAAAAAACAAAAAAAAAAAAAACATAGAAAAAAACAAAAAAAAATAGTTAAAAAAAGGAGTATTTTCTTTGATTTATTTATTTAATTTTTGTTAGTCGTTCTTTGGGAATAATAATGTGTATCTCATGCCATCATGTAGGTAGAGATTTGTGCTTATTCTTATAATATAGCTAATATATCAGTTAGAATTTTATAAATTAATATTAAAGAAGTAGAATAATATAATGGTTTATGGGTTGAGTTTACCCTTTCATTAATTTAAAAAAAAAAAGAAAAAAATAATTTTTTTCCATGTTTTCTTTAAGGATTTCTTTGATTGAAATTCACCAAATAATGCGAAATTTAAGGCAATAAATAATTTTAATATTATCTATTAATAAATATATTTGTATGATTTAACAGAATAATTGAATCAAAAGTATGTCCGTTAGAAATTTTTAAAAATGTCAGGACACCGAAGGTGATGGCAGAGGTATTCTATTAACTATTGAATTTTACCTGGGAATTTTATAGTTTTTAATGTAATAGTACAATATTTTGAAATATAGCATACAAATACTTAAAAAACAAAAAAATACCTATTTAGTGATACAATGATTACATCCGGATATAATAAATAAAATGTTTTGGCATATCGGTTAAGTTTTGTCCAAGTAAGGTTGTCTGTCAACGTTCTCGAATATACCGCACCGTTAACTACAAGGTGGTCCATGACACACACCCCTGCCAGAGTAGACCACGGGTCTACTCGATATAACATTGCGTAATGTCATCGCTTTTGGTGTTTGTGTTTTAGTGGCCGTTTGTTCGGTACTCGTGTACCTTGCCACTTTGCACTCGTGTGCTGTTGCTATGTACTCGTGTACGGGTTTTTTTTTTTTTTTTTTTTTCTATACTAAAGTTATTCTTTAGGGAGTGGCGATACCCTTTAATGTTCATAACACAAAATAACTTTTTATTTGCTCAAAACAATGGCTGAGAAGAATATGAACGTAGGAATTTGTGAACATTTGATTTAAAAGTCTGGAGGGCGTAAAATTCAGAAAACACATCTTTAGACAGACGGTTCTACAGACTAGAAGTACGCGACATAAACGTGCCTCGCTGTTTAATCGTGCGCCCAAACGTAAATTCAACAGAATGCGATTGTGACAACCGAGCTAGTCGTGTATTTACTGGAAATACCCGAATATTGGGCATAATGCTAGCAAAATCTATAGAAAAGTGAAAGCACCCCCACATTGCGCCTATGCCGAAGAGAATCTATGTGACCGGTGATTCTTTCATCACCATAAATCGAAAGGCTCGCCTCTGAATTCTGTCGAGAAAACCAAGGGTGGTCGTCAGAGCTCCAGCCCATATGTGTGAGTCGTGCTTTATTAGAGGCCTTATATATACTTTATATATAATGGCAATATGTTCAGAATTAAAATATTTCTTACAACGACGCAGAAATCCAAGTCTTTTGGCCGCGCCCTTGGTCACACCCAAGATGTGATCATTCCATAGTAGTTTTGAATTGATATGCGTTCCGAGAGAGTTCAGACACAGCAAATTACCATCGAATTATATATTTGGATCCGGAGTATTTGATTTATGCGTGACATAAGACACAACTGCGTCTTATTAGCATTGAATATTACGAGTTTCTCCGCCACCAATCAGAAATTAAATTTATATCACTGCTAAGAGAATTGTCCATATCATCGCGAAGCGACTCAACCATAACCCCGGATGGCCTTTTGTCGAAATAGTATGAATGATGCAGAGTGCTGTCATCGGCGTAACTGTGGGTTTTCAGTTAGTGATAAGAGGTCATTAATGAAAATTGAAAATAGCGTAGGAGATAACACGGAACCACAACCCCAAATCAGGATAAACACCAGAAGAGACCATTTTCGACAATAGTGCCCCATGCCAAACTCTGTCAAAAGCCTTGGATATGTCGAGTGCAAGCACCTGAGACTCACCAAACATGTACAAACTTCTACTCCAAATTTCAGTCAGATAGGTCAAAATATCACCTGTTGATTTTCTGGGTCGAAAACCGTATTGCCGATCATTTTTGGAATAGGCTGGACGTTTGCCATCTTCCATTCGGATGGAAAATGACCGGATTCAAGGGAAGCTATATATATGTAGCGAAGCGGTAGAGAGAGTGAAGTCGCAGGTGCCATGTTAGTATATAGATTTTTTAGAATTCTGTGAATAACCCTCAATCGAATTTGAACGGCCTTCATATTTGAAGCAACCCTAGTAATCGATGGAGGAACCTTATTGAAATCGTCTAGCTTCGATTTATTCGCGAACATGGCGGCTAGTAGATTAGCCCTGTATTTAGAACTTGTGATAGGATTTCTATTGGAATCCACTATCATGGATATGGAGGGCCTTATGAAATTGCTGCTTACATCACCAACGAAAGAATTCTCTGTTTAAGTTGACAGTCTAAATTATATTTAGCCTGCGCGATGACATTATTGCACGCGTCACGAGCGCGAACATAATGTTTACGAAGAGCAAGATTGTCTTTAGTCTTTATATAATGAGAATGCCTCGTTTTTATTGCGAGCAACATCCATGCATTTATTATCGAACCAAGAATTTGGGCTTTTCTTGACTGATTTTACCGAGCTTGGAATGTATGTTTCCATTCCTGGGAAAAATATAGAGTAAAAAACTTCAACAGCACGATCAAGATCATCAACGAGCAGTCATTCTTCCCACCTGATACCATTATAAAAAATTTGTAAACCATTCCAGTTTGTCCTATTGTAATGGCACACCCTCCTTTTAGGCATACAAGTAGATGGCCGTAACAGTGAGGCATACGGAAAAAAACAGTGATAAGGCTATCGTCAGTGTTGCCAATAGGTGCCTCAACCCGAATAGAGTATTTATCCCGATGAGAGGTTAGAAATAAGTCAACGTGATATGGACTATGACCCGCTACATCAGGAATTCGCGTCGGACCGGCAACCAGTTGTTCAAGAAGATTAATTTCCGCGAAATGTTCAGCGTAAAGACAGGGATTGTCGGTAACACCTGAATGCACAAGCCAAGAAACGTTATGAAGATTGAAATCGCCAGCCACGACAATCTCAGCATCCGATGATGAGGCATAAATATCCCCAATTGTGTCAGAAATCACCTCAAACATTTTCAGCGACGCGGAATTACTTAAATTGGGACTATTGTAAATTGAACAGAAATATATTATGTGACTCTCCAAATGAATTTTAATCCACATAATATTAAATTCAGGAATATTTGCCCGCTCTCAAATAGGCTGTCTCTCAAACCGCACATCATTTCGTACGTAAATCGCATTTCCAAATTGACCAACAAAGTTAGTGAGCAAAGGTGCTGTTAACACATGACCTGAAGTTGCGTCAACTTCGTTCATCGGTTTGGACGCTTCGACATTCTGCCACTACGTGTCGTATAGTGGTCGCTATGTTTTTTGGTTTCATTCGGACTCGTGTTCGTGTTTGAAACCGTTGCTGAAAGTGAAGTTGTCGGACTCATTTGCATTCTGTCGGTGAATACCAGTTTAAGTCGATCGATTGAGATGTTTACATGTTTGTGCCTGATAAGCAGCGAAAACACCTTTGTCTTTCGTTTGACCACTGAGTAGCGTCCTTCGTATAGCGGTGATAACGATGGTTTCACCGCGTCTACTCGAACGAAAACGTGAGAGCAAGTTTCGAGATCACGGTATATAAATGTTGCTCGTGCATTGCGATCTGTGGCGGGTCGCGGTTTGACCATATGAATGTGACCTCTAAGTTGTGCCACAAATTGTGGGAGTAGTCGATCGTTGACGAGGATGGCATTGCTCAGCAGAGGTTTTGATCATACAGGAGTTCAGCTGCTTTAGCAGATGAGTTCTGTCGAGTCACGGTACGCAAACCTAGCAGAGAATGAATGGAACTGATTTCGTCCATTGAACAGTGTCGGCGCACATGATTCTTCGAAAACCGAGTAGACGTCATAACTCGGTGAATAGTGTTGATTCGAATTGCGTGCTTTGGACGCTGATAATTCGTATTGGCACTCCGTAACGTGGTACGTACTCACACACGAGAGCGTCAGCTACCGTTTCGGTACGCATGTCGATGAGTGGTATTACCTCGGGCCAACGTGTAAATCGATCGATTACTGTGAGGCAATACCGGAATCCCTCGCAATGTGAATCTCGGTGGATTTTTCGGAAACCGGTGCGTATGCTCCGAGAGGACTCTGCGTGTGTCTCGTGACTTAGCATCGTTAGCATTTGATACATTTCTTTGCCCAATCACCGGTATCCTTGTTAATGGATGGTCAGACAAACACAGTTATGGCAAAATGTGTTTGGTACGATGATCTCGTCGATCCGTAACAGTGCGTCAGTCACGATATTTTGTGCACCCGCGATATGTCATATGTCGTTGATGAAGTAAATGTACGATAAGGCCCAAATGCCGTAGCTGGCGTCGAGAAGCACGTTCCCTTGATAGCATGAACCCTTTCTGGCAATGGTCTAGTACCACTTCTGTTGATCTAGTGACTGAGAAAAGTGACTATTGACTTTGCGCAACAACACTTCTCGACGTTAATAATAATCCCGTAGGATTGAAGTCTAACAAGTATTTGGGAGAGATGAACTAAGCGCATTTCCCGATTTTTGGACGCTATTAGTAAGCCGTCTATGTACGCGAAACTAAAATCCAAGTCACGTGTGAATCGCTGAAAAGTCTGCGCTGCATTGCGAAGATCGAAAGTCATTCGGTTGAAGTCGAACAACCCGAATGGCGAGCAGATCGCAGTTTTCTTGATGTCGTCATCGTTTACTGGGATCTGATGGTACGTACGGATAATTTCGAAAATATGGTACAACCATCCAGGTGCTGAGCGAAGTCCTGGATGTGCGGGATTGGATACTTATCCGGTACCGTTTGAGCGTTGAGTGCACGATACTCACCACATGGGCGCTATGCACAGTTTTTCTTCTTGACCATGCGAAGCGGAGATGACCAAGAGCTACCGGATTGGCGGCAAACTCTCTGTTTAAGTAACACAGCGAGAGAGAATTCGTCATTTGCGGCCTTCAATCTGTCTGGAGATAAACTGAGCCGTGTTTGATGATCGTGGATCTAATAATAGCTTACTTATATTATTAGGCCGTAATATTGGAGAAAGTCAGCTTCAATGATCGTTTTGTCGGTTTTAGCCAGAATAAAATTCCAACTGAAATGTCGATCGAGGTTCAGCGATATTGCTTGTTCCCTTGTTCCATAAGTCTTTATGGGGGACGAATCGGCGGCGTATAGGACCAGGTTAGCGTTGACCTTTGACTTTTCTGATCGATACGCTGATAGTACTGAGACGGCAGCACCAGTATCGATCAGGAAACGCATTCCAAGATATAGGTACTATTTTATGGGAAAGAAATTTTTAAAAATGTCAGGACACCGAAGATGATGGTAGATATTTTATTAACTATTGAATTTTACCTGGATATTTCATTGTTTTTAATGATATTATTGTTTATAGTACAATATTTTAAAATAGAGCATACAAATACTTAAAAAAAAAACCTGCATGCCTATTTAGTGATACAAGGATTACATCCGGATATAATAAATAAAATATTTATAAAAATTCTGCAACGTGTGCACCTAATGCAGGTACGACAAGCGTATTAAAAACCGAAAAAAAAATCGAATGTGATTTATTACAAGAACACGATAACAATATTCATATTGCATGGTGTTAAACAATAAAGTTATAAATAAAGAGTATTGCACCCGACAATCAGGATAATAACCCAAATTTGCCAAAGTTCAGAATATGGAATACACTGACAGCATGCCATTTGCAGAGTTGAATACGTTTTTCCGTTGCCGAAATTTTCACTTATTTAGAAGTCAACACACAAGTTGAGCATAATAGGGAACTCAAAATCCAAACAATGTTTTTCAATATTTTCAATATCCGGTGAAATGAAGAGAAAGTTGAACATCAGCATCTCAAAACTAAATTTTGTTAGAAAAACACAGCTATGTGACCTGACGAATGAAGCAGAAGAAAAAGAAGAAGTATACTTAAGATATTAATGGGCATGAAAGTGTATTCTGCATTGAGATTAATAACAAATATTACACGCAATACCTTTTCAGTGGTGATCATCGTAAACTTGGTCTGATTATAATATCAAATTAGATAAAATTTCAAGGATTAATATGTGCTGTTGGGCCCAAAATTACGAAGTAGCATCCAACTAAACCAACCTAGGCAGCAATGTGAATGCATCTAATACTGCTGAATATATTTATATTGCACATCTTGGCTTCGGTGGAAACTCGTTGACGACTTTTGGTTCTGGAAAGTGGATGCGTTTTGGAACCTATAATTTTACAACAATGAAGATTGCTCAAGAATTAAAGTGGTGTCGACATTCTAGAATTAAAAGAATTTTGATGGAAGAAAAACAGAGATAAGATTAGTTATAATAAAACAAAATGTTTTCTGAAAATCTTGTGAAATGGGTAACAGTAGTGAAATCGGTTTATTGCATATCTATTGAAGATACTAGGCAAAGGACAATAATTAGAGATTAATTATTATAAAATGTTTGTAATGATTTTCAATAGACTGTATTTTAATGAGTGTCACATGGAAAAGGGTTTAATTGTTTTGTATTAAAAAGGATTAAATCTGAATTATTAAAATCTGAATTGTTTGTTTGGAGAGGTACTCTGATTAAAAAAAAAGGGTATTAACCAAATTTGTGACAAAAGATGTAAATTTGAAATTAAAATCAAAATATAAAATTAATTAAAAACAAAGAAGAATTTGTTTTTATTTTAATTAAAAAATAAATACAGAGAAATTTGACAAATATCAAACTAGGGCAAGTTTGCAGATACTGGGAATAGAATGAAAGAAAATGGTAGTTTTGGAGAAAATGTATTTTAAATTCAGATTTTGTTTTGTTTTTTTTTCTTCTTTAAACAGAATAAGGGAGAGATTTTAAAAAATTTGAAGAAAGAAAGTTTGAGAGCACTTCACATTCCTATAGAAGCAAATCGAAATAAGGATCTCGTTTACATTTTATGAACACAATACAGCAAACGACTTCTCAATAGTGTCATCTTCTCCATCAAACAAAACCCGAAACGACAGTAGTTATTCCATTTTATGAAAGATATGTATTATATTTGTTCAGAACCAGTCAGTTTTTTAAAAATTTAATTTATTGTATCTTTACCATTACGTATCATCAGCAGTTACTCAATCCCGATATGTATCAGTAATGGAAAATGGTTGGGATATGCCAGAAATCCAGATTGTACACCTACTTCATTTACACACAATATTCTTCTATTTGAAAAAATCTCTGTCTGTTTGCTTTGCTCTTTACATCAAACAGTGTTTTGCACTTGAAATGATAAGTTAAGTGTCTAGGACAAATTGATAATTGATAGGTTGAAAAACTCTTCTGATTAACGAAATGAAATACTTCTAGTGATTATTATTCGAAATCTATTGCAAAAGCTCATATATACGTCGTATCTGAGCAATCATAAACAATAATAAAATATAATTGATTGTTAGTACCAAAATACATTAAACGAATCTGTGATTGTCAGTTTCGAAACTGTAGGTCTTTATATTGCAAATAATAACAAACTCTCATCGTACAGTACAAAAATTAATATTATTAAAACCCTTAATACAAAAATAGTATACATAAAAATAGGAAATAAAACCAACAAAAGGAAAAATAGGTAAATAGGAAAATTTCATTTTCATTCTTTAATTAAATGTTAAACAAAATGAATGAGTTTTTCCAAGATTTTGTAAACACGTTCCTAAAAATTGTAAACATTTACTGTGACTCCTCTCATAAATCACTTGTTCCACCAAGTACAAAATTCCATGAATAGAAACTATTTTGGAACTCTCATTGTTAATTTACTGTAAAAACCCTTTCTGTGATATTTATAGTCTTAATAAAATGTGACATATGAGGTTTTTCATCCAGTATTTTCATATACACTCCCTATTTGTTAGTTGTTTTCCACATATTATCGGGGAAACAAACATATACTCGTCGTACGAATAATAAACTCGTATATTAAAATAAAATTTATTTATCTGGTTTTTATTAAACGAAATGATACAGAAATGATTTATTGTCTAAATAAATTAGTGTTTATATTTTCTTTTTAAGTATCTGTCAAGACTTAACAATAGTCTAGAATCACAAAAAAGTCACATTAGACTTAAATGATGCCATCAATGATGCTTAAACGTGACTTAGTCACCACTATGTATATAGGATGAAGTAAGCGACAATATTGAAGTAATCAGTATACAACATGGGAATTGGCTGTTTGCCAATTCCCACACTTGGAATCGACGAGACAGAAGATCTAAATTTGTTTGGCAGACGACAAATTTTTCATCAACAAAATTAGAGATTCTGGACTATAGTTAATGTTGTGGTATTAGACAAGATATATTTAGAAACCTTTTATCGAAAATCATCGCTTCTTAAAAAATAGGGAAGTTATTCATGAATGCTGAAACCAAAGAAGAAATCAAACTTCCTTGACATTCATGCAAAATATGAGAATTAATAAGGGACCACAGATTCTGAAATCTGATTAATATTTCTACTTATAATTGTCTTCAGTATTTCACAAACGCTTGGTGACTTATAATTCTTCATATAAGCAATCGTGATTTTGTTCGG
>JANSTX010052393.1:0-11560 GCA_027564355.1 Penthetria funebris | reverse complement strand
TCGGACATATAATCACCGATACGAACTCTAAATGTCCTATCACTCAAAAAATTGAAAATAATATTTATTAGGTGGTCCCCAAATCGGTGCACATACTTCAGTTTATAGATTAAACCCCTTGTCCATACGGTATCAAATGCCTTCTCGCAGTAGAAACACGGAGCAATGGTCAATTCACGATCATATATTGTCGTTATGATCATGTCTAGCATGCCAATAAGAGCATGTGAAGTGGAGTAGCCCCTTCCGAAGTCCATTTGTGAGGAGGGAAGGAGATCTCTACAATCGATAAACTTAGTTAATTTGTTTGTAAAGAATCTTTCGAATAATTTAGAAAGGGTCGATAGCAGCGAAATAGGACGATAAACAAAAATATTGAATTGTATAATATAATAAACTGTTTTAAACAAAATCCAATTGAAAATTTTAGTCTATACCTATTATTGTCTTTAAAAAATTTATAATTTTTGTTTTGATTAACTCAGGTCCTGAATAGTAGTTTTCTGACATCAAAAATCACTGTTTTATGTAGCATGGCCAAAAATATTGAATTGTATGAAATAAACTGAGTACCTAATACATTTTAAGTATTTGTAATGAAAAGTTTCGTTGTTTAAATTGAAAAGAAATTAAACCAAATGTAGGAGGACATGGACATGTTTATAAATAATTAAACAAGCGATCATAATCCTTAAAACTAATCCATTATTAATTCCTTGTAAAATTTACGAATTTGAGATAAAATTCAACTGGAAATTTTAGTTTGAACCTATGAAAAAAAATTTAATTTTTGTTTTGATTTACTCAGTACCAAAATAGTAGTTTTATGTTATCAAAAATCTCAATTTAATGTAGCATGGCCAACAATATTGAATTTTGTATAATTAACAGAATGCCTAATACATGTTTAATATTTACTAAATTTAAAATAAACCGAATGTAGGGGTACACCACATACATGTTGTGTAAATAATTATCCAAAATTGTCTTATATATGAACTCCTGGTAATATAATAAATATATTTAAAATAAATAGAAAGACTTCTCTCGTTGGCGAAATTAATGATTGAGTAACAAGCGATCATAATCCTTAAACATCATTCATTTATTATTATTTGAATTTTGAACTCCTTGAAATACGAGTTTTAGATAAAATTTAACTGGAAATTTTAGTTTGAAGTAATGAAAATGTTTTAAAATTTTTGTTTTGATTGACTCAGTACCTAAATAGTAGTTTTATGTTATCTAAAATTACTATTTTATGTAGCATGGCCAAAAATATACAATTTTGTATGTAAACTGAGTGCCTAATACCATTTTTTTAAATTTCTAAGTCTAATCGTTTAAATTTAAAAGAAAATAAGCCAAATATAGGAGGACATGGACATGTTGAGTAAATAATTAACCAACATTATTTTATTTATGAACTCCAGGTAATATAATAAATATATTTAAAATGGAGTGAAAATTCTCTCGTTGGGAAATGGACGATTGAGGTAACAAGCGATCATAATCCTTAAAACTAATACATTAAATATTACTATTTTGAAGTCCTTGTATAATATACGAGTTTTAGATAAAAATTAACTGGAAATTTTAGTTAGAAATTATGAAAATGTTTTATAATTTTTGTTTGATTGACTGAGGACCTAAATATTAGTTTTATGTTATCTAAAATTACTATTTTATGTAGCAAGGCCAAAAATATTCAATTTTGTATGTAAACTGAATGCCTAATATATTTTTAATATTTACAAAATTTAAAATTAACCGAATGTAAAATTCAAACAAAAATTTAAGTTTGTACCTATGAAAAATTTTATAGTTTTTGTTTCGATTGACTTAGGAAATAGTAGTTTTCTGGTATCGAAAATTGTTGTTTTATGTAGCATGGACAAAAATATTAAATTTTGTATAATAAATTGAGTGCCTAATATATTTGAAATATTTTTAATGAATAGTTTAGTTATTTAATAATTGAGGCCCGGGAAATTTTGAATTCTCTTTTAACCAAATTTGTCTTATTTATGAACTCTTGGTAGTTAAATAAATATAATTAGAATAAACTGAAAATTCTATCGTTGGCTAAATGGAGGGATGACTACGAAGCGACAATAAATGTAAAAATAAATTATTATAAAAGACACTTTGATTATCCATTATTATTTTAATTTTAAACTCCTGGTAAAATTTAAGTTTTATTTGAGTTTTAGACTAATTTCCCAGAACAAAAACCCATCAGTAATTTATAATAAATATTTGAGGAAAATGAGAACTTTACGAGTACTTATAATTGGGAAAACATATACAAGGAATAAACCATTTAAATTATTTACTGATGTAAAATAATTACTCATTCAGTTTCAGGACATCAATTTCATATGTATTTTTAAGCATTAAAGTTTCTCATATAAATTTTCTAAAAATATTCAAACTAAATAAACGAGTATGTATTCATGTGTGACATTTTTCATTGGTAAACATACATTTGGGAGAATTCATTTTAAAAATAAAATATATTTTTCATTTGTGGAAAATTTAATATTAAACTTACTTGTGTTTGCGACAAACAAATACATTCAATTGGACAGGCTTTAACAAAATTATTGCATTGAAACTCCCATAGGGCTCCAATATAAATGAGTGTCCACAAAATGTTGTTCATCGCACAATTCAATAGCTTAATGCTATACAGAATTGTTGCCCTATAATAAATGAGGAATTTTTTTTTATTTTCATTTTTAAGGACTACAAAAGTTTTATATTTTAATAAAATAAAAATAGTTAATTAAATTTTATTACATAAATTAAGAATGTTTTCATGAAAGCGCATAATAATTTTTCTTTTTTTTTTTCATTCCAAAACTATTTGCCGTTTTTTTTCTAATTTAAAAAAATCCTTTTTTTTTTGCTTTTGTGAAAAAAAAAAAATGGATAAACCCAAAAATAGTAAATTGGAGCATTTCCAAAAGGGCATTCGTGCAAAATATCTACTTCCTTCTTTCGTTGACAGACTTTGACCACATTGGGTAAAAAAAATTATAGAAATAGAACATTAAAATAAATGCGAGATTACACTAGAATTGCTATATACTGGGGTATTTATGGATACGTGCAACGGAAATCTGATTTTCGGCATGTTTAAACGTAAATGTGAAAAGAAAAAGGACACCCGAGATGTTCCTTTAAAATAGTTTAATTTACTATATCTGGTATTTGCCAAATAATCTCTTGCAAGTTAAAATTCTATGCGAATTTTTCCTTAAAATATTTCAAACTTTAATTAATTATTTTTAATGAAAATTTTTATGTGAAAATGTATACGAAAATAGAGTGGAAAAAAAAAGGAATAAAGGAAAAATTAAAAAAGAAAAAAAACTGCAAAAAAAAAACACAGAAAAAAGGATAGTTTAAAATTAAGTTTGTTTTTTTTTTTCAATTGCAAAACTTATCAACTTTTTGTATATTCTGTTTCTGTACATAAATTTTCCGAAAAGGAAAAATGGCAAACATTAGCTCTCTGTGTAAAATAACTTTTCATGCTTACCAAGGATGTATATGGACTTTAAATAGCATTAATTATGCTTGCCATTAAATAACTTTTCGTATAATTAGATGTGCTTAGTAAATTATTAGCCATTAAAGAAAATTTGTTCGAAAAATATTTTTACGTGCATATCAGGAGTATCAGTCAGCAATAAAGGACATTTTACTCATTACTATTATGTAATGTAATAAAAAATTATGTTTATTTTTGTTTTAATTTATTTTTGATAATAAAAAGTAGAATACAGAATATAATCTTCACTTTTTTTTTCCAGGACACATTCTGAATATTATAAAAATGGGTCCAATACATTAAATATAATTTTTTCATATATAAATCTACAGATAATGAAAATCACCATAACATGGCAAAGTGAGTTGTTCATTAAATGACTAGGCGAAAGGAGATAGTTAATTATAAAATAAATATTTTTTAATTGACCGCACTCTTGGTTAAAAATACCGGACGATAACAACTTTACCAAAACCAGATCTACGGATGCGAACTTTCAAAAGTGAACTGCAATCACTAAAGTAAAATTATGAAAATAGAAGTGTAGTGTGTAGAATATTGTTTTTTTTAATTAGATGCAGTATACCGAACGTTCTTAGGAGACATATCTAAGTGGATTGTATACAAAAAAAACAAAATCCACGATCAGTACTACATTATAAAGGTCAACATTCCGTCAACGAACAACCGAAATTCATTTGGTTTTATACTATATGATAGATTTGAAGTTTCTATCGAAGCCGCTTTTCAATGCATATGGCTACCCTTACTTAAATCAATTTAAACCGACTTACGGGATAGGAGAAAAAGGGTGATTGCGAAGATGTCCTTTCAACGACGGATGTCAATACGGCATTAAATACATTCGATATTAATAAGGGGATGGGTCCTGACCTTGTCCCACCAATAATACTAAAAAAATTGTACTGGTGTTTTATCCACTCCGCTTACCTTTATATTTAACAAATCCCTGGAAATGGGTATTTTTCCGACGATGTGGAAGACGTCACATGTAACGCCCAAAACGGGTTCGAGAAAGTTGGAAAATAATTATAGGAGGTATTGCTATACTGCCTACTATTGCCAAACTTTTCGAATGTTTGTGATTCATTAACGGCTATGACTAAAAATGTCGTTTCTCTTGTTCAACATGGATTTGTAAAGGGTCGTTCTACTGGCACGAATTTGCTGATAGTCACTAAATATGCAGCGGATGTGGTCGAGTCTGGTTGGCAACTTAATGTTGTGTATACTGATTTTAGTAAAGCTTTTGATAGGGTATCTCATCAAATACTGTCTCGTAAACTCGGGGCAATCGGTATACACTCATCAATGCTGATGTGGATTCAATCATATCTCACAAACAGAGAACAATTCGTAAAGATTGGTAATATTTAATCATATAACGTTCAGTCTGGTGTACCACAGGGAAGCCACCTCAGTCCACTTTTGTTTATATTATTTATTAATGATATTGTTAAAGTATTCCATAGTTGTAAATGTTTTGTTTAAAACTTTTGGGAACAATACATTTCAGGAATACGTCATCAGGCTGAAAGTTCCACAGACGAGATGTACGCGATATTAATGAACCCCTGAATTTGACTGTGTGGCCATAATAAATTTCGACAGAACGCGAGTGAGGTAAATTGAGTCAGACTAGAATGTAGTGGAAATTCCTGAAGATCGGGCATGGTATTGGCGATCCTAGCAGAGCAATAACCATGAAAGTATATCAAGTTAACGTGAAAATCTGCGTCGTTGTAAGAAATATTTGAATCCTGAACATATTACCATTATATATAAAGCATATATATATATAAAGCCTCTAATGGAGCACGACTCTCACATATGGGCTGGGGCTCCGGCGAACACCTTTGGTTTTCTCGACAGAATACAGAGCCGAGAATATCGACTTATAGGTGATGAACAAATCACCGGTCACATGGATTCTTTTCAGCATAGGCGCAATGTGGGGGCGTTTTCAACTTTCTATAGATATATCGTGGCAAATGTTCTGCTGAGATTGCTAGCATTATGCCCAATATTCGGCTATTTCCACTTAATACACGACTAACTCATTTGACACACTCGCATTCTGTTGAATTTACGTTTGGTTGTACGATTAAATATCTTGGCATGTTTATGTCGCCTACTTTTCATCTGTGGAATCGTCATTCCGAAGATATGTTTCCTGAATTTTACGGCCTTCAGTGTTTCAAATGACATGTTCACAAATTCCTGCGTTCATATCCTTCTCATCCATCGTTATGAGCAAATAAAAAGTTATTTTGTATTATGAACATTAAATGGTATCCACTCCATAAAAAAAAACTTTAGTAAAAAAAAAAAACCCCACATTGCGACTGTGTGACCATAAGAAATTTTGACAGAATGCGAATGTAGTGGAAATATCCGAAGATCGGGCATGGCATTGGCGATGTTAACATAGCAATAACCATGAAAGTATCTAAAATTAACGTACCCACATTGCGTCTGTGCTAAAGTGAATTAACTTGGTTGAGGAAGTGAAGGATAGTCGCTGAAGCACAAGTCCATAAATAGAAATCGTGTACCATTAGAAACCGTATATATGTTTTATATATAATAGAAATGTTGACCGGACTGAAGTATTTTCAACATCGACTAAGAAAACCAAGTCGTCCAGCAGCACCTTTTGCCACATTAAATACGTGATCATTCCAGAGAAGTCGATTGTTTAGCACACGTTCCAAGAAACAAAAAACGTGAGAAATTAGAAAGCAAATTACCAGCAAAATTAAATTAGAGAGTTATAGGGACATCTGGCTGTTGCGACAGTAGTGAGTTCTACTAGATTATATACATTGCCCCATATTATCCGATTAGTTGTAAAGTGTTTATTGCGAGCATTGTAATATATTTACAATATTCGACTGATGATTGTAATGGTCTTTTATTGAAAAAATAGGAATGATGTGGGATGCTGTCAAGATTTATAAATTAATCTGATGATGAAAATATTTATTTACTTAAAAATCTAAAGGGTTTTGTGAATAATTTGTTAACCACTCCTGGAATAAATATAATTAATTTACTGTAAAAGGTAAAACTAGAATTTTCAATTCTACACTCATCTATCCAATTCACCAATGTTTACCATGTTTAGCATTCATGAAAGTTTTACAAATAATTTATAATTCCCTTAACTTTACATATATAAGCAATACTATAATGTTTATAACTATATATATAAATAGTATATAACCATCCCTTGGTGACAGTAAAGAAAAAAAATCAACAAATATATCTTCCAGTGTGTTAATGTAATTTAATAAGTAAGCATTCATTCAACCGGTCTGATTAAACCACATTAACAAGAAAGAATGTTTTTTTGTTGCTTTCCCAGCATCTCTAGCTAAGCTTCCAAAATTTATCTCACTCAATGAATCCTTGCGCTGAAGTTTTTTCAATTTAACATATAGAATTGTTTGTGATGTTTCTCTTTAAATACATACGTCCGTATACATATCCTTTTATAATACACAATATCTATCTTTGAATATATACATATAGAATATTCTATATATGCCTAACACGTTCCCATAATTTGGATGATAATCCCAATTCCCTAAAGCAATCGTTTTGTAAGAAAAAAATATTTTTATGTCTTTTATCGAATTGCTTAAGGGTAAATGTAGGTCGATTGTTACTACTGGAAGAATAAAACTATAAAAATTAAACGAGTAATTATTAGAAACTTAATTTTCGTGAACATTTCAGTTTTATTTGATTATACAAACAATTTTTTTTTTACTGCTGTAAGGGTTAATTTGAATGTAATTAATAATAAGGGATAATCTAAATAATCATCACTATTGTAACAAAAATATATGTGCAAATAGTTATATTTTATCAGCAGTCAGTATAATCGTAGCTTCTATCGAAATCAATGAACTGTGCGACAATTAAAATTATTCAATTAAGTGAAGATGTGAAGTACCAGAAATGCTGCGGAAAAGAAGAAACGAATTAAAATTTTACAACAGACAACAAACAAAATAACCACTGAAGCAGAAATAAATGAATGATGTATAATACAATAATCAAGTTCCAGCAAATCTTGTAGCTTCGAAAATTAATTGACAACATCAATGGGAGCTAATAAAACAAATACTTCATCAACGGATTAGACATTGAATAAATTATTGGAAACAAAATGAGTATAACAATGTATCAGATTCTGCAAAGAATTTTCAAACTAAAGAGTAATCCTAACGGCACAGAAGAAATAAAATTGTATAAAATACTTAGAATAGCAATATAGAATGCAAGCATAATACATTCAGGAAATACAAAAAAAAAATTAAATTTGTCTGATTTCTCAAACTTCTGAGCAACGACACATAGCTAACAATAAAATAGACTAATCCAAAACAGAAGAAAACGAACTATTAGAAACGTGTTATAAAAACACTAAAATGTGGATTTCATCGACCGATTTAGCATTCGAATAACTCAGTAGAGTCATGCATAACGATAAGCTTTTTTAAATTAATAGGTGGTGAATGAAGTGATCAACTAACATTCAGAAAGAAGTTCAACCTATAATTACTTTATCGTGGTACCACCGGAAACATGATCACAGAATACGTCAATTATATCGGATGATCATGACCATAAAAATGGCATGTACATATCAAAATGTAAATTATTTAAGTTTAGAAGCTTATGTAGTTTTTCGTTTGAAATTTGTATTGGAAACGGTAAAAATAATATCGTAAGGTGGCAGTAAGTAAAAGTTTAACAGGATTATTAGTTCCTTGATTAACAATTTATGTCATATAATATGTAATTGTTTCGAAATACACTTCAATTGTCTTAAATGCCAATAACAGTAAGAAAATATTATTGTTGTAAATGTCAGCAACGGCATATATTAGTTACTTACATGTCATACAATTAATATGGTACAGTTAGCATCATCTGCAAATCGTAGTACAGGACGTCACGCATAACTAGCATTGTTCACAATCTCTGGCCTAGTACCTTCACTCAATCTCCTTCCACTGGTGCTAAACGTCTTAATTAGAGTTTGACGATTCGGATTATTCGTATCCGATATCCGCGAATATCCGGACACATATCCGTATTCGGTATCCGCCAAAAATACTCACAGTTATCGAATAGTAAAAATTATTGGAATTATAGGAATTTGCATCTTTGGTAGACTTTTCTTCATCTATATCGGCTTCATCTTCGCCGGAGCATGTATATTTGAATTCAGATAAACCAATTACGTTGGCAGCAGAACTAGACATTGTAAGTAATAATGTTTATTGTGAGAATATTATAATATTATATTATAGATTTATGCACAACTCTACTTAAATATTCAAATGTATAACTGAATAATTATGGTTGATCCTATATTTTCCAGTTGGCAAATCAATATAAATCTTTGTGATTTCTAACTACCAAAAATCGTCGGGATAGTATCAGCTATAGAGCTTCATACCACTAGTTGAGTTGAAAAATTAAAATAGCGCCTATTAAGGAACTAACATCAATTTTACCAATTGAGATAAACTGTAAGCTCATAATACGCGCCGCAATTATTTTCCAATTACACGCGAAACGTCAACAAATGAGCTAAAATTGGACAGGAATACGACTAGGACCGTTGGCTCGCAAAATGTAAGAGATATTAATTCGATGTACTTGAACCGAGCGAGATTAGGTGGAATGATGAGCGGAGAATGGACTGCAATAACAGGTAAAATAATTTTGTTAGTTGTCGAGTTGGTTTATTCGTAAGCAGCAACAAAAGCAAACAAATTCTGGTCAATTTAGTATATGAGCATTTTAAGTGAATTTTAAATTGATACAAATTAAAATCTTTAGGCATAAATTCCCACAAAATTATTGACTTAATTGGTTGAGCACGGTTGCCTTGTACACAAGAACTGTAGAAATGTTTTCAGCCAATTTTCTTAAATATTGGACCCAAGTTGATGAATATCTGCTACAATTTATTCAACGTCTGTCTTCACCACGATAGATATGCTATAGAAATGAATTACACACTGCCGTTTCATCATTTATGATCAATCAATGACAATATTAATAATGCATCTTAATCATTATAATTTATATAATTTAAATATTATTTATATGCATATACGTACATTATTTCGATATTTAGTTGTAAAATATGTAAAATATGTAAAATATTAGCAATTCGTTTATGCAAACAAATTTCATTATTCCAGTGTACCATCAACCTCATTTAGAGTATACCATAGTGAGGAGGGTTCATATACTGTTAACTGGAATTTGGTGGGTATATTTAAAATCAAAGTTAAACATTTGAATTTGCTTGTCATCGAACACAGTTTGAATGCATTGTTGAAATTGCACATGCAATATTATAATGTACAATAATAATTTAAAATATAAATTGCATGTCAAAGTGTCACTTTTAGCGATATATTGGTAATTAATTGTAACTATGGCGGTATATAAGTAATGAGAATCAGTTGTGTGTTTAATAAATTTGTGTATTTTTCGTAATTACATTATATAAATGACAGTAAAACGATACCTTAATGTCTATTATTTAATTATCATAATAGTACAGCATCAATACAGCAAATATATATAATTTTCTTTCTCTATTTGGGACTCATACACTTGTTCCTTTGTGTTTTTAAGTATATTGTTAATTAGGACATCACACCTACTACCATTAAATGACTGGTGATAAAAATGTGGTTCACCATGAAACAAGTCTTGACAATAACGTAAACTATTGAAAAATTCTTTGATTGATAATTGGATAATCCGGGTAATTACTGTACTAATCAGAACTATTTTTCGAAATCAGACTGCATCATCTTAGCACTGGTGCTTTGATTAAGATAACTATTTATCATGTGCATTCTACTGTACTTTAAAGTTTTAATCCAAACCATTAAACTGTATGTAATTCAATATATATATACATGACAATATTTTGTGACCCATATGTCAATGAACAAAACATCCTAATTAATAATTATTATTACATTATATTTTAAATTCAAATATTTTTGATTCAATAATTACTACTTAATAGGATACCAGAATAGGCAATTCAATTATTGGGGGGTGGTCTATGTAAACGTTATTCACAACTTTACTTCACTTCTCCCAGAGTAAATAAAATAGCCTAAATCTTCCCATCTTATTGTTCTCTAAATACTTGAGAACATAATACCTTAAATATATATATTCTGTAAGACTACATTTTACAATATGCTTATATTTGCTTAACAGAGGTAATGATTAAGTTCCTTGTCATTTAGTATACTTCTTCCATAAAAAAAAATCATTAAAATCTGGTTTTAGTATTTCGTTTTTTCCATCACACAATTGCTTATTCAAAACTCCACCAACTCATGGTAAAATTCCTTTTACATATAAAATAGGTTGACAATTTTAAAATAAGTCACAAATTATATTAGTTCTCTATTGTTGGCATAATCTTAAACTTTTCACCACATGGTAGTATATTTAATTGTAGTATAAATATATATATAGAGAAGGTTCTTCAAGGACGAAATTTATGTATATGTTTCAAGTTCTACAGTGATTCTTATTCTATTTTGTATCTATGGAAGAATAGCTGAGCTTAAGGCATTTATAAACTGAGATCAATACATTATATTGAAAATCAATTTACTTTCGATGTTAAATACACACGTGAAGAATGAAGGCATTACATTAACTAGTTTCATGGATCAACTTTCCCAATACATAACGTTGAATGCGTTCCTGGAACCTAAAAAGTTAATACAAGAAATTAATGTACCGAATGCATTGTCTAGCAAATAAATCCCTTACAATCTTATCAAAAGAACAACAGCATGTATTTTGTCGTATGGCATATGTGAAATAATCTGAGATAAATTTTCTTTTAGCAAAACTCTGATAAAAATAAGTTTCACCCTAAAGTAACTTATGCTAGAAGATCTCAACCTT
>JANSTX010052382.1:0-11560 GCA_027564355.1 Penthetria funebris | reverse complement strand
TGTGTGTGTGTGTGTGTGTGTGTGTGTGTGTGTGTGTGTGTGTGTGTGTGTGTGTGTGTGTGCGTGTGTGTGTGTGTTGCATTTTCTTTCACCGCATAAATTTTCGATCAAGAAAAAATAAAATAAAATTTGCTATAGGAAAATACACAAAAAAAAATTGTGTTGCATTTTTAGAATGTTCATCGTTATTTTAAGAATTTTCCAGCAATTTTTTTTTTTGCAAGGATGTGTCCTGACACAAAGCACTATAGCCTATTTCTTCTATTGTTTTGTCCAAAGAATTAATTCCTGATAATCATGTCCTCATGATAAATAAATTGAAAACGGTGTGAAATATAAGAGTACTATTCTGAAGATTAATCAATGTCTTGTGTGGAGCTGTTACTTATTATGTCTGTAGTGAACGATGCTATAAATAGTTTACCTTTTGACTGGAATCCTTAGAACATTCGAGGAGATGTTTAGTACGAATTGTACTACTGATAACCAACTAGGCAAAATTCTGCTCATTTTTTACCTTTTCAAAACACAATTATTAACTTAAAATAAAATAAACGTAAAATTGACCATACAATAGTGACCATGATATTCAACAATATTAATAGCAATTATTTATTCATTTTTGCAAAAATAATTATGAACACCTCAAAGAGTAATGAATCACTCACTAAATGATTATCATCATTATAATTTTATCATAAATGATATTTTTAAACATAAAATTTCCAATCAGTGGTTTTATTATTTTGGCAACTACATTTTTTGAAAAAAAAAAAAAAAAATTAAGACCAAATAGTTAATATAGTAGTGAACATAAAGTTACTACACTAATAATGGTAGGTCATAGAATTAAACTAGAAATATAAAACAACCTACATAAAATAAACTTATTAATTACAGATTCTTTACATTTTATTGCTGAATGTCTTCATTGATACCAATGGATTTAAATTATTGAATACACATCAACAATATACAACGGTCAACGATATACCAAGTTTACCAATAGCAACAAGTGAAACTAATTTGAATTCGCAAATAAGATTTCCAATCAATGATAATGAAAAGCATTCAAGAAGTCCCAATGAACAAGCACAATATTATGATACCATCAGTAAACGCCTGTTAAAAAATCGATCTATTTATGGAAATGAAAATAACGAATATATATCCATGAAACAATCGAAAAATCGAAACAAATCTCAAATCAAGCATTCAAATAATTCTGCAATTGATATACATGTACACTTAAATATACCATCAATTCCAGCTGTTCCAAATTTTTCAATTCCACAATTCCCATCGTTACCAAATTTCAAATTTCCTGAGATTCCAACTATTGAAATGCCAAAACTTCCTGAAATTACATTACCATCATTACCGAATTTAAATGATTTAAATCTATCTGAATTTTCAAATCTAATACCAGCATTACCTGATTTATCGTCATTACAATTACCTCAATTTATAACTTTTGAATTGCCAAAATTACCAGAATTACCAAATTTACCCGAATTACCGGACTTTCAATTACCAAAATTTCCTGAAATTACATTACCATCATTACCGAATTTAAATGATTTAAATCTATCTGAATTTTCAAATCTAATACCAAAATTGCCCGATTTATCGTCATTACCATTTCCTCAATTACCAAATTTTGAGGCACCAAAATTTCCCGAATTACCGAACATTCAAATACCAAATTTCCCTACAATTAAATTACCAGAACTACCTTCACTTCCAGACATTTCACAATTTCCCGAAATTAATTTACCCGATTTCTCATCATCTTTACCCCAATTACCAACATTTCAATTACCAGAATTCAGTTTTTCAGATTTATTAAAATTTCAAATACCAAATTTTTGTGAAGTTATTACTTCAACTGCAAGACCACCAATACAGAACATAACTACTACAAAACCTATGGAAACAACATTAAAATCGCCAAAATTAACATCATCGTCAATAACAACGTCAACGTTTAGAATACCGATAACCACAACTATACCAGGACAATCTATAACTTCATCGAATCCGACTGTAAATTCTATTACTGTTACTCGTACACCATCAATATCTAGAACTACACAATCATCAGCAAGTACATCAATAAAAACATCTGTACCAGTAATAAGTTCAACAATTTATGCATCCCCAATATCAATTACAGCACCAATCACTGTTAAAACATCTATAACGTTTGCAATATCTACAGAACAAACTACTGATGTTTATAATTATACTGAATTCTTAACAGAAACTGAAACCAATGCACCAGACTATATTGAAATATCCATTTCCAATGACACCAATCAAATTGTGTTATCTGTAGGCGATGTAAATTCAAAGGATCGAGAGGTAGATGGTATGGAAAATACTAATGGCAATGAAGAAATCTATGATATTATTTCACCATCATATGGAAATTGAGGTGAATTTTGTTGGAAAATTATTATGGTAGCGAAGAATATTATAATATAATTTTCTGTATATTTAAAATAGTAAAAATAAATGTGTGAATATTGTAAAATGTTTATTGTTAATTAAAGGTCCCTTTTCGGACACCAAAAACGGACACCTTATTAGCTCCATTTATAGGTTACTCAATCCATCGTTACCTCTACGTGCTGTTACCGATAATTCGATTACAAATTGTGTCAATTTCTGTGCGATGATTGATGTGTCGTCCCATTCGTCATATTCATCCATTTGGCGTAAAAGACGAGCTGATGCTGATGATGATGATGATGATGATGATGATGATTGGGTTGTCCTTCACAACTTTCTGCAAACCAAAATATGGGGTGCGGTAAGAGTGGCGATGATTTGCAAATTGTAAAGTAAATTAATCATACGATTGTTTGCAAACTATAAAGTAAAACTAATACCAATTCTACATATCCTAATAATTGTATTGTTGGTACCTCAATCCCTTTGTTTGTAGTTGTCTGCAGTAAAATATTATGGTTTACTATTATTTACTTCCTTGTTAAAACAGAACCGTTTTCAACTTTAATAGATTTGACGGCATGTATGTCCTTACTAGAAACATTTTATATACCTTACGTTGATCGTCAAATACAAAATAACTGAATTAGTGCTCTTAAATTTCTTAATCGTTCATTACTCATCAACTTATATATGCCCTATTTACCACCAATATATAACAACTTATATAATACGAATTTAATTATTGTTGATGAACAGTACTGAATAATGACTTCATTGAATTCAGATCCAATGTATATACCTAATTAAATACATAAACGAAAACATAACTGCTAAACTTAAGAATTCGTAAAAAAAAAAAAAAAAAAACAGATACATTCAGCCTCTAGAGTAGTGTAAGACAAGAATGATAACTCATTTCCGAGTATCTTCATCGTTATGAGTTTTAAAACTTGAATTGGAGTGGTAAAGATTTGAATATCAAGAGCATTGGTCTAATTCAACTTAGATCCACTGATAATATCCTAGTTGGTATTATACACTTACATCATGAACTGCTTTTGTACTTGTAACTGGGAAGGACACGATATTGAAATATCGGAAATTCTTTAACAAAATTGAAAGCTGTGAAAGTTGATTTCGACCGTAATAAATAATAAACAATACTAACTAGATTTATCTTCTGCATGGATGTATAAATATTATATTGATGCAAAGTTTATTAAACTCAAATAATTAGGAATTGAAATGCAGTTCACTTTCAGGATGCTACATCATTTTTAAACGCAGCTTATGCATATCGTAATTTCATATTTCTCTGTTGATCAATGATTTAATATTTATTTATTGTGCTTAATCTTTTAACATTTTCTCGTGATTTTGAGTCTATTGAAAAATAAATGGTATTAATAATTGTTTTATGGAGTGTATTTATAAACTTACATGTAAACAATATGTCCAAATGAAAAAGCAACCAAAACTTTAGTTGCATCATTTCCGGTTAGATAATCGAATTAACATTTTGTTAGAAATCCCAACCATATAAATGTCCTCATATTTTAAAAATTGATAAATGGCATTGTGTATTGATGTTTGTATTTGATTTAATCTGCCAAAATTGATCTAAAATGCAAAAATAAAAAAAATAATTAATTGTTTCATTATCATTATCTTGATGCTCATTACACTACATGGATGCATAATAATAACTAGACAAGAAGTGACATATATTGTGATCGAGTTAGCGGTAGAATCAAGTGAAAGTGAAGAATGGTTGAGTTACATAGATACAGTCGGTCAATGTATTTGTCATCATATTAAATATACTAATTGAAAAGGTCCTACATCAATTACCCACAATTTGTGAAAATATTGTATTTCATGTTTGACTATTTAGTTTATTACGATTCAGGATAAATCTTGTGAATTAAATATACTTAGTCGTGCTCGAAAACATGGAAAAATTTCATTGTAATATGTTACAATGAAATCTATGGAATAATACGGTTCGGAGTGAACTAAAATAGACTGACAATATTGAAGATAATAATAATTAAAAACAGAAACTAAATACCATAGTCGCAACTTGGACCTAATCGTTTTTATTTACGATGAGAAATCTTACGATTGTATTGAAAAAATGGATAGATGGCTTCACCTGAACAATGCTGAGATTCAAAATATACCCATGACGTTTGCAACGATCACATGTTCTATTTAAAAATAACACTTACTTATATCGCAATTACAGCATTTGATATTAATCCACCGACACCCAAAACACTACCCAACATAGCATAAATTGTGCATCCTGCTTCATAACCAATTAGTAGATATACTATGTGCAAATGAATTTATTAAAAACATTGGCATTCCCAGCATCATTAAAAACTCACTGGAAATAAATAAAAAAAAAGACATTTAATTAAAATGGGATTTAAAAATTGTGGCTTATATGGCAATTATGATTTAACTTTAAGATGGAATAATATTATATCATGTATTTTGAATCTTTAAATAGAAGTTTGGTTAAAACGAATAACAATAAACTACTATAGAAGTTCACGATCAAAGCATTTCGAACTAATAGCTCTCATCATTTAATGGTTCGAAATCAGAGTTAGCTCACCTCCTATTTATACCCTCTATGTCATCTTTGTGTATGAATTTCATGATTTTGCACCAATATTTGTGCTAAAGTTTTATTCATTATTACTATAAAATCCTAAATTAAAAGTAATTATTTTCATATTACGTATTGTAATGGAGAAGATTATTAGATTCAATGTGGCCTTTACCAGTTATGAGTATTAATGAACATTTTTCAAAAAACTACTAATACCATTCAAAACTTTAGTGAAACACCTCGAAACTATCGTCACCATTGAAATAATATAATATAAGATGAGTGTCAATTTGATATCATATGATTTATGCATACATTTATCATAACCCAGTCAAAAACGAGCACGAACAAAACTAGCAATAAAAAACATCCCAGTTTTAACACGTATTTTTTATCAGATCCTACTTATTATATAATAGATGTATGATATTCTGATTTCTTTATACGACCACAGTCTTAGTTATTCCTAGAAACATAAATCAAGATATTATTATTATTTTGCAAATATTACAACTAATATTGTTTGACGACCTTATTCAACTGAAAGATACTATTAAAAGTAATGTAAAACCTAATGAGAATTTAAGCAGACTGTCGAGTCGCGTTGAGTTAGATATTATTGTCGACCAAAAACAACACAAAATAATATTGCTTGATTGGAATCTTCACGGTAGTAGAAAATCTAATCGTCAAAAAAGACTGTGCCCCAAATATTATAATTTCACACAATTTAACCAATTGTACGTAAATTTGAAATTGTAGACAAATATTCAATTCTATGAGTATAATTAATTAGTTTCTATAGCTATAAGGTAATGTTTCCGCAACAACATTTCTAAAATGTAACATTACAAGAGATTAATGGATACCATAGCTTTCAAATCAATATTCTGACAAGTATTTATAGGGATGTATGTCTCGACACAGTGAATGATTGGTGTATGATCAGCTGAACCTTACGATGTTAATTTCGTTTCAAATATGCATGTAAACTCAAATAACTATGATTGAAATTTGTCAACAATATAGGAACAATTATAATTATCCAGTTATAGACTATATGTTACCTTCAATTAGCCAATGGTCGTGATCATAGATTTAATATTTTTCATTATAAAATATTACATGGTATTTATAAATAGAATGCGATTTAATTTTATTTTAATATTTTCATATTAGAACAACATTATGCAAGCAAAACAAATCCAAGCCAGACATATTCGTTAATTTATTCATAAAAAAATGTATTAAAAAGTTTATGCAACTGAGAAAAAAGTCGGCGCATTTAGTGTCAGTAACCTTACAAAAAAAGCACATTATACTACTAGTATTATAACTACAAACATATATTCCAACTAAAAAAATAGTCAGTAAAGCAAAAAAAAAAATTAAAACGAAATATAGAATTTGCAACAATAGTAACAACATGTGAATCCTCTACTGAACTAATAACATGAAACTCAACTTATACTGTCTTTGATTTTCTACATTCCAACAATGGGAATGGATGATTATGATAGGGTTGTTAGAAATAATATAAATCGTGTTTATATATCTATTTTTTATTCCTACATGAATAGATTAGAATAGAAAATTTTAAACTTTAAACCCCTATTTACTGCAATGTGTTATATAGAAAAAAAAAACTAACTAGGTAAACTGCAGTTTCAATGTATTTTTCTTATTTTTAAATGCATTTCATATTAGTGCTCTATAATATTTACATAATAGATCTTTGTAATGTATAAGGGGTTCCAAATGAATAGAAAAATTGCTCTATTACCGTACAGATTATACTGCGATTGATGAATAAACTAGAAATTAAAATATTTTTTTGTTTCCATACATCTTTTACATAAGAAGAAATTTATTAACATTTTCTGGATTGACTGGTGTCACGCATAAACAAAATATAAATCAGAAGCAGTTAAAAACTTAAAATAAGTAAATGTTATCAAATCAAATATTCAGTCTTAGAAATAGATAATTAAAAAAGGAATCGCAGAAAGTGTAGCTAGTGTACACAAAATAATCCACAGTATAATTGAAAACGCAAAATTGTGCTCAGTTAGTAGTAGCTCAGTATGATTATGATCTCCCGATACAATTTTGTTTTAGGATGTGTAATAGGTAACGATAAATTAGTTGTGTCTCGCTATACGCCATTACGCGTTAATGTATGTAAATTTCTAGCTGTATAGTCTCGAGTCAGATTCAAATTTTAATAAACATTGCAATTTTTGTCTGCGATGAAAAATGTTGGTACATTTCATAGGTTTATAAATTTGTATCAGGACTTCATAATCTTCAGAAGGTCAATTTTATTTAAATTGAAAATGTCTCGGAAACGGTTATAGATAGAGTTTTCGTGTCTGACGATAAAATATATGTAGAAAGTCGTTGCACATATTTGGCAATTAAAAGCAATGTTGAAATCAGAATAATATATCGAGTTTCTTCGAATTTATACACTAATTGTTGCAGCTGAATATTTGACATATGAGTATAAAATGTAGTAGGCATTAGTATGTATTTTACCGTTTACAAAATGTTACCATCTCCAACCGTTTTTACGAGACAGTACAATTTTTGATTCTGATGAAAAATGTTTAATTCTACCTATAGCTACGATCACATATAGTAACTATTTATTAATATATAAAATTATGAATCAAACATTATACTGACCTTTTTATTCAATATACACTCTCTCTAATTTATTTAGGATAGTTTCTATACTTAACTTCACAAATTAATTAATTAAAATTGCGTTTTGTATATTAAAAATTAATTTAAATAAATCAAAACTGATTAAATTTTACCTAATACATTGTTGTTAGTTTGTTGCCAATACCGGAGATCAAAATTTGTGAAACTTAAATAATAGTCACAAATTAGGGTCTCAGGGAATTAGCTCAACAAACACACTTTATCTAATTGCTATTCACCGGGCAGTACATGTATATTATTATAAAATTTCACTGGCAAGGCAAGAAAAATTAACCTAAAACTATAGTTGCGTATAATACACTAAAATTAAGATTCAAGTTAAACTGCACAGTTGTACTGTCACACACTTTACACTAAAATAACATTATATTTTGTTATAGTAGATTTGGTTTATTACTGAGTGTCTATATCGATTAGAAGCCGATATCAGATCGGAGACAATCATTTATGTTCCATTTACCTAAAATTATAATAAGTATTTATTCAAATCATTTAAAGCTTTTAACCATTCATGAGTATTGACAGGTGACAATTTAGGGTTCCCTTAAATACTACCGAATGTTTAGTTATTTTCGAAAAGAATCAACTGAACGTATGAATGCATATTTTCAAATAGCGCAAGAGCTAAGTCTTCAACTCAATGTTTTTTTCTTTATTTACTAGAATAATCTGCGACATATCCGAGTTATATCCATAATTAGGTTAGAAATATTTATATTCACTCTTCAATTGGCATTCCTGTATCTAATTACAATTCATATATCAAATAACCTAAAAGCACTAATTGTTGAGTGTTTCTAGTGTTAAATCCATCATTAAAGATCACAAAGGACACCACCCTAAACACATCCATTCGTTATAACCACTTTTAGACTTATTGATCCCATGTTCAGTATGTTCTGTATTCTCAGATTTTCATCATCATTTTGTAGTTACTTGCCCATTAGAATCAATTTCGCGGTGCCAAAAGCATTAACAATGAATAGTATTAGAAAATCTGTCTTTTATTTTCCGACAATCTGGTGAAGTGCGAATTTGGTAAGTTAATGGCATTTCATTTAAGGATAAAAGCGTGTGTTAGAGCACATTTTTCAGTGGCAGTGATTTTTTGCCGAAACACAACGATATCAGATATATTTGAAGTTTGAACAATTTTTATACACTGTACACTCGATTAAATACAAATTCCATAATATTAACAAGCTATTTAATTACAATATTCGGCCACAATATAGGGGTGACAAATGGTTTATATTTCTTACTTTCTAAATCCCTGTCAGGTGGCAATCATTTTCAAATAAGATATAATATTGACTAACACGATATTTATATTTTATTATTAATCTTGAAAAATACTTGTACATTTTAATTAGTTTATAGTTTACAGATATTTAAGCAGAACTAAAACTTCGCACCTAATCTGATGTCAACTTAAGTGTAGCAACACAATACCGTTTTACAATATTAGACCATTCATCTCAATGAAATTTTAAATCTAAACAAAAACTAGACGAATGCATACTATGAAGTACTCGTTTATATTATAAGAGATCCTGATAGTAAAGTGTCTAAATATTTTTTGTGCTACACAAAGAGCAAAAAATTTATATGCAAGGTATACTAGAGATAGAAAGTTTTATGAATGTTCATTCAAGGCGTTACATAAACAGAGTAAAAAACAACCGATTCGTGGAACTTTGTTCCGCAGGAGCTGACTTTAAATTTGAAATCTAATCTAAGATCTATAATCATGAATCCAGAACCTTCGCATTCAAATGGTAAATAAAAAGGATTTGATGAATAAAACCAAATATTTTCTATAATTACGGGAAGAATTCATTATGAATTTTAATTATCGTATCCATAATGCACTAACGAATAAAATAATGCTCTAAATTACTGCATGAATATATGAAAACTAACAGAAATTACATTCATTATATGCAAATTCCTGATTAAATTGATGTCATTACACTATTTATTACCAGTATGAAAGATATTTTTCATCATAAAAGTTTTCCGACGGCAAACAAATACCCATGGATGGTACATTAAATTACATACTTCAAAACATCTCTTTAAACAGATAAATTTTAATTTTATGATTATGGAATATTAAATAATATTCCTTTTTTTTAATTGAATATCTAAATTCTTACAAGGTAATTGACGTATAATAATTTCCGTCACAGAGTACGGCACAAAAGTATGTAGTGATTACAACTATTGCCTTCGACAAACAGGAATTGTTGTACCAAATATTGTATTTCATTTCAAATCATTTGCAATCGAACCATAATGAGATCAGCGCAAATGATAGATCTGTGAAATTCTGGTCTAATGAAATTATGTGTAAAAATGAAAGGACAATTATTTTATTACGCACATATTGTGTATTATGAAGACTATATAGCATCTAATGGAATTTCATTTGATTTGAGGGATTGTATTAGAAATTTTCAATTCAGGTTGTTTCATATGACATCAGTTTCAAAAATTGGTGCATGTATTATGAACAATTCCGTTGTATATACAACCAACTTTTGTTTAGGATCTATTGTCCGTAATCTTAAATCAATGTTTAGCGAAGAATAATACTGTACATCATTTCTATTATTTCGACAAAAGAATTGGTCTAAAGATTATTAACAATTATGAAAGTTAATCTCAATATAGATGATAACTGATCCATACAGATTCCGTTCAGCGTATACACGATGTGGGTTACGTCGACTCAATTCTAAAGATACTTTCATGTGATTCTGCTGAGATCGTTAGTATTATGATCAATATTTGGGTACATTTTAGATAATATTGGTAACTAATAAAATAGTTATATGAATCAGTTTTAACTGCGTTTGGCATTAGATATATGACGAACTCGTAGAGCTTGCATTAATCGGAAAAAATCACATTCGTATTGGTTGCTAAAACCGAATAACAACACTTGTATGGTATTTAAATTCTTCGAATTTTCAGCCAACATGAAACTTAAAAAAGAAACGACACCTTTATCAGAGTCGTGCTAAGGGCTATTCGCTTAATTACCTCAGAAACACATTACACAAATGCTGATATAACGGAGACAATAACATTGATATCTTTCGAACCGATTGAAATCTAGTATCTCTGAATTTTATAATAAAGAAGCTGAAACTTCTGGCGGCAATAACGTGTTCAAATCCATGCGAATCAAAATTTAAAAGTTCACTCGCACCCTGACAATAATATAATAAATTATGTGATACTGACGTATAGTTAAAATATCCTTTTGAAAATACCGTCGGCATATCATGAACACATTACCCACCAATTAGAATACTTTAAAAATACATCGAAATACGTTAGCAGGAATCTAGTGTAAATAATTCACATATAAGTTGTGTTCACTAGTAAATTATATTCGATACCTATTTGTATTTCTAAATGACAATAAAACTTAAGAACAAAAATTTCAATTTTTACAATTTTGTCGATAGTTTATGAATATTTTTCTTAATTTATAATTCAATATTGGTTTATACCGACTTTTCAAAGTTTTGTTAACTCATTTCATATCATTAATAATTATAAACTTAGAAAATGCCTGTTCGGCCGGTACCAACAAATTTTGAGAATTAGTTGGTAGTCTTTCATAAATTGCGTACAATATATTTATATCGAAAATGTGATATTCTCGTAATCAACAATATTCAGAAAATCCTCAACCAATAATTTACCTCCATCATAGAAACTGTTATTTATCAAATA
>JANSTX010052371.1:0-11561 GCA_027564355.1 Penthetria funebris | reverse complement strand
GGGCCTCAGATATGGGTCTCACAGTGAATGCTGAGAAAACTAAATATATGGTTACATCAAATGTATCAAGAGATCTGTGTGACTTTTGGACAATATAATATAAGAAATTCGTATCAGTTATACATCGCTCAATTATAATTGCCATTTAAAAGATAATTCACCTCTAATATTCTTCATCTTTACAGGATCATTTTTATTATTCGGTTTTTAATCATCGATAATCTTTTGAATAAACTGAAGTGCCATATAATTAAGTAACAAATAAAAGGTTTTATGATTGTGCAATTTAATGTTTATGAGACCAATTTAAAATCAATGTTGGAAAAGTTAATTGATCTCTATTATATAATAGGTAAATTGTTAATTAAAGGAATTAAGTTATTAAGGTAGGCTATATATTTTGTGATAATTAAATTGATATATACATACGTATTATATAGCCTAGTCGCTGATATGTGCAACAAATATCAAATTACACAATATTTCTATAGTACTTAAGTCATGAACAGCCAAATGACCTTTTGCTCCCTTGCTTATTTGATTCCTTATAATTTTTTCTTAATGTTAAAAAATTATAATATTCTGTACGATTTTGTCTGTACATTTATGGTAGCACACAAAAAAGGCTGACTACGAATATATAACTGAAAATAATTGGCAATTAGTTGCAAAATACAATAAAATATAATATTAAGTATTGGTAATTCTTTGCAGATATATTGCTATAAGCTATGTAATATGTTGTTGTTATGGCTTGTCTTAGATATGTTTTTAATTATATATTGAATTTGCTAATAGCAATTTATACATAAAATATAATATGGAATTATTCGAGTTAATTCAATAATTGTTTCCTTGTTATTTCCTTGGTAATTTCTTAACTTGTAACAATATAATATAACCCTTATACGAACAAGTAGAAATTCAATTGTATACTCCTATATATTGAAACATAAATAATTGACTGATGATATGCCATATGGAAATCTCTATATTTGAATAAAATTGCAATTTGGAAATATTGCAATATCGACAATTTGTTGTATCAATTGAATATTATGTTTACTCTTTTGTGCCTTTATTTTCTAGTCAATTTAACAAACTTCATTTAAGGTTCATTGATTGTTCATTGTTTTAATAATTGCATAGACACATGAATGGTTACAGTCATACATATTTATTTTGTAACATAATATATGCGATATGCAATTATTGAAAATGTGGCATATAACTAAACATATAGGCTGTGTAAAATTCACCGAATATCCTTAATCCAGGTAACTGTCCCAGAGCATTAACCCATGAACAAAAAAAAGGGTCAGAACTTAAAACTAAATGTGTCATCTGTGGAGGACGAATACATTGAAATAATTCTTGATGGTAAATTTAAAGCTAATGATAAATATCTGCATTCATTTCACCACCGACTTAGCTCTCTCAATCAATATTTTGTTAAACATAACACCAAAACAAATATATTAAATCGTACACCCAAAAAGGTTATTCGCTAATTACAGTGCACAATTTTATGAGTGCAGTCATCCTAAATATTCGCGATAAACTTTTAATGTCATCAATTTCAAAAAAAAAAACTATTTGGCACCAATTTAGCAACATTTTCTACTTATAAATCTGAAACCGGACGAACATATTATAGTGAATCAGAATGTTTCCGATTTTAAACATCAATACTCATAGTATATGATCTTTTTGCCTCAAAGAATTATAGATGTCATAATACACTAAAGAACAATTTAAAACCTTGAACAACCATTAATGTTTAATCATTTTTGGTACATTGGTCATGGGTTTAAAAATTATTTTTTTTTTAAATAAAATGGAATTAAATTATCAAGTATACATACAATAATGAAAAAACTGGCAATAGCCCCTTTCATATTAATACCTTAACAATCACTACTCAATGACCTTCTGAACAATGAATAAACTCTAGAACTTTTAATCAAATCTATGAACAATAAATCAACCATTAACCATGGTGGTTACACAATTAGGATACTTAAAGGACAATCTAATACATTTTATAATAACCTGCACATATAACAAATGTTTCTGGAAAATGACAACTATCATTTGGAATTCTTAAGCATACATACAACATCGGTTAATGATTTCCAGTCATATCTCGCAACTGTAATCTCATTTAAAATGATACTAAAAAATCCACACTATTAACATTTTTCAAATATACATTGACAGTAAGATATTTGTGCTGTCTAGTTTACAAATGGGTTTCAGAATATATTTATTATGCGAATGATGCAATATTCTCATCACTGAAATATTATGAGAAGGATCGAAATATCGATTATACTATAATTGTTCATTCAGATCATTAAGATCGTGCTCTAGAAGACGTTATTAAAAAGATCACATACAAAAGGATGTCATCGAACAGGGAAATATTATAATAAATATACGTCTGCAAGGAAACGATACATGTAAAAACTTTGCGGCCGCTGCTCAATACTAAAATAATTTATAGACACATTTAGGGCATTAATCTAGACAAACACGTAAGTCAAAATTAAAAAATCGGATGAGAAATGGAGTGGCTGACTATAATCGATGATGGTCAACCCAATTTAAACTTCACGCAGTGCCACCGAGGATAACACCACGATTTCAATATATGTCAGTAACGACATGTAATCGAGACTAATATAGTAGTTAGAATTTTTGCAACACTCAATTGATATATTCAAGTGTAAAACCGGATAATTATGATTGATCCTATATTTTCTAGCTAGTTAATTTTCGAGTTCACATTTAATATTTCTATAGTACGTGAAAATTCGAAATGACAGAGTAGCATTGTAGTGCCCTGCTATGCAACTATCTGATATTGGTAATTAGTTGCGACGAGTACCAGTTAAAAATTGAAAAATCATACATCTTAAATTTTTAATCGTTGAATATAATATAGGTTGTTTTTATTACATCTTCTTTTACCGTGCCTTATTCCTTAATCAATCTCGGTGCTCTTGGTTCTCAATTTATTACTTTTTTTAGTCTGCAAAAAAAAAAATTTTTTTTTTTTCACTAATGTCTTGCAACTGAATTAAATCTTAAACTGATATCACCGTAATCATCATAATAATAACAGCATGTGTTCATTCATATATTAAAAGCAAACGATAGTCTTTAATTTCGGTTCGAAGGACCATATTTAAATGTGAATATGACAATAATGACTGCAAACGAATTCGTATTATGCTTGAAATGCTTTTTTCAGCCCCCAATTTATAGTCATCAATTTTTATTAAACATTTTTTTTAGTATCTAACATAAATATCGCAATTGTTGATTGTGTACATAAAAGTTATTGTTCAATGTTCATTGATTTTTATTACAATTTTCTATGCTTCATTTAATTACTATGTAACAAATATAACACAGAAATATATAGTAATCTATGCTTATTATAGGCAACATAAAATTCATAATTTGTAATTAAAAAAAAAAAAAACATATTTATTCTAATTTGAATTATTCTCGTCTATCTATAAATAATTTGTGTCATTAAGCCTTTGATGAATAATAAAATTCCCGTATATTGTTGATCTTTTTCTTCAATCGAAAATTTGTTCCCGTATGTTTATACATGGATGTTGTTAATAAACAAATTTCTTCTTATTTATTAAACATTTTTTTTTTTCCCCATTTTATCAAAGGAAAACTGTGAAACTATTTTAATGTTATGTGATTTTTCTGAATTTTTCAGGAAATATAGCATTATAAAAGTTATTGTTTTAGTTGTTGCTATTATATATACATGCCACGGAAATTTATTTCTGGATAACCGAATAAAGTACCGGCAAAGGCGGCATTTTTGTTCTTATAGAATTCTGATGTATGCATAACAAGGAGCGCGCATACATCAAATTCTAAGCATTTTATTGGAAAATTCTAAGACCTAAACGTCCTGTTCGTTTTTTTTTTTTTTTTTTTGTTTTGTTTTCATGTTGTTATTATATACCGAAAAGAAAAACAAGAAATGAAAAAAGAAAATAAAAGATTTAAAAATTACAAGATAAAACAGCACGTGCTATTTTCTTAGACTGAGAAATTATACATAAATTATAATAAATTTAGCGTATCGACTGTAAAGAAGGAAGAATTTTTGTCATTCAGTGCTTCTTATATAGTTTTAAACGAATTTAGTTTTTTTTATTTCCCTTCATTTGCTTCATTTTTCAGCAACAACTTGTAACATATTTGTAAACGCTTTTAGAGAGCAAGGAATTTAACGATTAAATCACAAACAAAAAAAAATCCCTATATCACTTCAACCTGTTTTTAAAAAACATACATTTCTGGAATATATATGAATATATACGGCGAGTTTATTATGTATATATTTATGTATTGAATTGTTTTTTATTTTAAAATATTTAGATCATCTTAAAAAATGACACTTCGTTAAAAAAGGAATTTGTTAAGTTAGAAGGGATTACTCTTGTTAACGTACTGGCTATCATCATCATCATACTAAACCACCATTATTGACGGCATCTACTCAACAACTTCATTTCACTCTATCAGGACTTTCACACTATCGTGTGGATAACTCCTTCGTGCAAAAATTGTGTTCATCGCCTCAACATTGAATTATCTCCAGAAAATTCTCATTTGATAGTATAGTTAATGAAATGATTTTTTCTCATGTAATATACAAATGTAATGTTGCCCATATTCATTATCGACAAAAAACATCAACAAATTTGCATTACAATATTTAAAGTAAAAAACGTCAGTCGGCACCGTATATGTTGGATGTTGTAATACGAGTTTGATTTTGTATAGACTTGAAACAAAATTTTTGAAGCTTTGTGTAATCGTTAATGATAACTCGATTGAATTAAATATTCTGTTCTCCAGCAATTTTCATATAAGATCGTAGATTTTTCTCATGTTACTTCAACATTGCAATAACATAACGTCATCTATGAAAAAGATATATTAGAGGATACGTACAATCTACACGTTACTTTGTAAGTATGAGTGGGTGTGCATATTATATGATTAGGAAATAGTTTTTGAAAACTTGCATCTTCATTACATTACCATCTAAAACCGTTTATATAGTGATTAATATTTACACTATTTAATCAGATCTAAATGCATTCTATTCCTTAGTGTCCTATAACTACCATAAAATCAATTGTCGTTATGGTGCTAATGCATGGCATTTATGACATTAATTGTGATGTAATTAACTGCTTCCTTTTACAACAAAAAATATTGTCAATTACATTGAAAATGTGTTATGTGAAGAAGTCAAAGAAGAAAAACAACCAAATAATAATAAAATTTTGTGGTTCTATAAAAATGAAATTATTTCCATTTTCTTCTTCTTATAATGAAAATGTTTTTTAAAAAAAATTATCATTTCTTCTTTAATTCCTCCACTATTCATAATAATAATAATTTTTAACAAATTTCTCATAAACAAAACCACATTATTCAATTTTAAATTATCTTTTGCGTTCGTTGTCTTCAACAAGCTGCATGAAAATCATGAATAAAACCAATGGTAAATAAATAAAATGAAAAAAAAAAAAAAATTAAAATTAAAATTATTATGAAATCAACATTTTTAAAAAGTAAATCAAGTAATTTACACCAACGCTAAAAATAAAATATTATTACAATGTTGTAGGTATACCCGTCTTCTCAATAACATTTTTATACTTTTTATAAGTTAAATTCATTTCAAAATCTTCTCAATGCAGTCTCGGTTCACATTGATAATCCCAACATATTCATAATAACATAGAACCATCATGGTCCATATCTTCTAGGCAATATTAATTTTATATAATTTAAAGAATTATTTGATCAATTAGTGGCCTTCTCTCTATCTTAATGAAAATAAGCCATAAATAGTTAATGGATCTTATAAGAATTAAGACTTAAGTAAGTCGTATTATCTTAACTTTTTACCAATATTAAATTTATTTGTAGGCATAAATTTAGTGTAAGAACAAAAAAAAAAATTAAAAAAAAGATAAGACCAAATGAAAAATTTTACCTATTTTTAATAACCACATTAGTATGAAAATTACACATAAGACAAAAAATTCTATCAACAATAAATTTCCATTAAACCAACATTAAGTTATCTTTAAGAGAATTTCCAGCCATCCATCCATTCATCCATTGGTGTCAATTTAAAATTTATGTTTTAATTTTATCAAACAAAAATTTTAAATTAATTAACTAATTAGATTTTAATACTCTAGTAAAGCTGCTGCTAATGCAATATACGATTATATATGTACAATAAATATTTAAATCTATTTTTAAAATTAAACAAAAGCACCATCTTCTTTTAAAAAAATAAGATAAAATTTAATTAGTTTGATGGTTTGTTGAAGAACAACAACCACAAAGAATAACAAAACCAAAACCAAAACCAGAAAGAAAAAAACAGCCATGAGAAATAATTATTAATGTTTTAAATTTGAATTTATTATGCACAGATGCATTCAATTGTGTTCGTACATCTTCATATTATACCACCCTTCAGTGAAATCCTATTCCGTATTTTCGACGTAATCCACAAAATTAGATCCGAAGGAAATACACAAAAATACACATTCAACTGAAATGAATTTAAACCAAATTTTTCATTTAATCATAATTAAAATTATGCTTATATAATTTTCTTGTAATTTGATAAATTTTAAAACTTTCCTCTTATTAATATACTTCACTTTAGCAACATACATATATTTCTGACACTGCAGTATAATATATGCTACATTCAAGTGTTGATCTATTTAAACATGCGTAATAGTTGCTACTTATATTTCTGACCTAATAATGAAAACACAAATATTTTCATCGAAATTGATTTTATTGTTTTTTGAAAAGATTATCCATGAATATTAATGCACTTGCCCATGCTTTGGAACAAATTTTCGAATCATTTTTTCCACTCCGATTGAGATACCAAAACAAGCGAGTAGTAGTAGTTGTCAGCATTAACCGCCGAAGAACGCTTCCTTGCAGCAATCGATACGAGCCCTTTTTTTTAGCGTTTGTTAACTTATGTGGCATCCAATGAGAACAAATCTTTTTTACAACCAAATGTTCATGAATTATTTTATTGATGCTAATCATACTAATGTACAAGGATGCCTCAATCCCACGATATCTCACATGATGATCTTGCATTATTAGCTCACGCACAGCCTCGATAGGTTTGTGACACAAGAACTGATTTTGAACAACCTTTACGAAATTCGTCTGTTCACGTCGGTCACGATTAAATTCGTTGTACCAGTTTTTAACTTTGCTGTAGGATTATGTTTCATCACCATGTAAAGAATTTAGTTCATCAATGCATTCTTGTCTTGATAATTTACGTCGAATGTTGTGATAAATAATGGCACAAAAATGTTCATGATTTAATGTCATTTATTATCCGAGATGAATTTTTGAAGATCCTGTAAAGAAATAGTGATGGTAACTCAAACAAGAGAAACGTATAATTGGTTGCCGATTATTGTAGGCCCTGGAAATTGTTTAACGGATCACAACATAATATATAAATATTCATTAAAGAGAATTGTAAAATAGTTGATATCTCGTACCTAGAATATTCGCTTAAATTACTGAATGTTACTATCTTAGTGAATGTTACTTATTTTAATCAGTAAGGAGTAAAAGTTTGTATGGGAGGTACTTGAAGTAGTACTCTAATTTTTCTCACCATCGCAAAATCGCTCACAAATGAGATAAAAATGACGCGTACATAATTTCATAGCGATATCTCAAAGCGTTCTCAAGTTATCGTGCGCACGGACGGACAGACGTACGGACGGACGGACATGCTTAAATCAACTTTTTTTTCAATTATAAGCATTTCTGTGTAACTTTTTTTTTTTTCTGAGATGTTTATTTCTTGGTGTTACATGAACGGAATCAAATACAATAGACATTTGGAACTTTGTTCACAGGGCCTGAAAACGTTCTGAGTACTTTTATGCTAAAAAATTTGAAATTGTCCAATGAAAACATTAGATTGTACCTGACAATACTTAGTGTTGTCGAGGCCAGAAATATAAGTAGCAACCTATGTACTATATCATTATCATTATTTTTTTTTTATTTTTATTTTTTTCTCGATAAATATCGAGGGACACATCTCGCCCATATACAAATTCATTTAATATTTAAAAATCATTGAAATTCCCCTTAAATTAACCAAATGTGTTCATAGAGTAAGGTACATTTTCAATATTATTTTTGAACTCAGTAAATGTGGAAAATGCAAATTAATAGAAGAAATTCTCATTTTTGTGAACGTTTATCTATAACTAAATGGAAGGATAATTAAAAAAATTGAATATCACCTGCTTGTCTAAATATAAAATTTATTTTCTTATTAAAATTGGGTCAGAATTCATTTGTCATTTATGTTACATACATTGAAAACAGAATAATAAATTGATTGATTAAAATAATTAGAAGACTAATAGTTGAAATGAAATAAAATCTTAAATAATGTTGGCGAAATTGGACATATGTAATGACTTTTGACACATTCTTCATCTAAACATTTTCTTTATTACGGCGAGAGCATTGCAGGGTGTCAACGATCTCTGTTCAGTACCTTCATTTCATACTCGCCTACTGACATTTGACCCTTTCTGGATCTTGGAAGTATGCACCGGATTTGAATTTGTAAAACGATGTTATTAGTTGCCTGGTAACGAATGTGGAATGGCCAACTATCATCGATGTTACTTATTTATATAATCTGTGCAATACATAGCAGACTTGAAACATGCCAGTTCACTTCGAGCATCTGGTTTTAAAATTGAACTGATCTTTACGTGCAGCAAGATGATTGTACGATAATTTTTACATACCTTTGCCTCTCTAGCACTATTATACTTTACAAATAATTGTTAGTGTTTCTTTTTATTTGCTGGAAATTATTTGAATTCAACAAACCGTTCCTAGATTGAATTGGACGTTCTGAAGTACAGTGTACACTATAATTTTACTTGTCTTGATTTTATTTAATTTACAACGTATTGTACTCGAAACATAGAGTTCAACACCTTGGCACTGGTGCATTGATATAAATGGCTAATTATCATGTGAATTATACAGTAGATTAAATTAGACTGATAATATTATTCCATATTAATCAAAGTTACTTTTAAATTATATTTGACCGGGAAAAAAAAACATCCCAATTAAATATTTATATTCGGTCGCGGTTTAAAGAAGTCATTCATTAATTGTAATCGAACTACCATATGCACTTTTATAAATCACGTCCTCAACATCATTATCTACACATTTACACTATTTTTAATATCCAAGTAACATTAAACGTTGATACAATACAACTGTAAATTATAATAAAATGTAAAAACAATTATAGTTGCCCAAAATTTACATTTGAATACTAAAGTATGGTGGTGAACAAAATACTAGATATCGAATTTGTTGGTTACCTGCGGTCGATAAAGCTCCGATCACTTACCACAAATTTATATACATTATAGTCGAGTAACCATCATAATGTTTGCAACTGAATGGAAATTTGAATTAAGTCAATAATTTTATTGGAAAATTGGAAACAAAACCTTAATTCTTTTAATTAAAGTTAGTAGTTTTAGTCATTTGTTATTATCAAAAGTTTTATTATGATAGCCTGCAACTGAGTTTAAAGATTTCTACCAATTATTCAGAAGTCAATTCGTCAATGTTTAATGGCTGTGTAAAAATATCTAAATCAAATTCCAACCTCTCACATAAAATTTCGTATCCATACTTGGAATTTTTAAAGTTATCTTTGTCACTCACTACTTTAATTATCGTTTTCACCAAAAATATCTATTCAAATCTTCCATTGATGGACACCCTACTGTTGATTCTATGCTTTAATTATATGATATAGGTTCAATAATCTGCTTTGCTTCATTTATTTATCAAGAAACCAGTTTCACAGCAAACAAAATAGTTTTATTCGACAAAATCTCACTCAGTCCAACAACGTCGAGTTTATATCTCCTATGTGCCATCTACATCTTAATGCATTCATTTTCCGATTTAAAACAGAAAATTCTTCAGAAAACATCAGATGCACTATTTCCCAGGCACTTTCTCATATGAGGCAGCCAGATTTGTCAGACTAGAGATAAGGTCAGCAAAATACTAAAACTATAGTAAAATGCATTAAATCTTAAAAATGATGCTTCGCTATCCATACTCAAATTATCGACATCCTTTTTTAGATAAATACATGTACCAAGATTGTACATAAATGCATAATATATAATCCATTAAGGTGGTATGTCCCAATTTTTGGATCTATCAAAGGTAAACAGAGTCAAGGGAATAAAAATTGTATGTCACAATTTGGATCTATCAAAGGTAAATAGAGTCAAGGGAATAAAAATAGTAACCAGTTTCGTTAAAATTTCTTTGAAAACATTTGAAAAATGTTTATATGACTTTTTCTTTTCTATTTTTTTCTACAACGAAAAGGATAAAATATGAATAATTGAATTTTCTACACAAAGATTTATTTATGGTAGAATAATATAACATTTTTTAAAAAATATTAATAGAAATAAATCATCTTGGCAAAAAAAAAAAAAAAATGAAAATAAAATTATATTTTTAAAATATGAAGAAAACTTACATCCACGTTGGAATTCCCTGTAATCCATACCCAGTTTGGACAAAAAGGAATATCACAATTGAAATAATCCAAAGAGAATAATGTTTTCTCTTAAAATATTCCATGATGTGTTTAATCCTAGCAATTTTTTTTTTATTTTAATTTTTTCTTTCCTTATTTTATTTATTCACTTAGTTCACTTCATTTTTATTGTAGAGATTTTCCTTTTTATTCATATTAAGGATATTCTTTTTCTTATTTGATTATTTTTTTGTACACATATAAAAAACACAATTTTTTTTTTATTTAAGTTTTTCACAATTTATTAAAAAGGACTTCTCTCTGAAATAAAATGCTACTAAGTAAATGCGGTAGGTAATTTTTCTTTTTTTTTTTTTTTTGTTTGTATAGTATTTCATTTTAATCCTCTTCTTTTAAATATTTTTAAAATATTTATTTTTCATTAACAAAATACTATGAGCATCCTTTTTTATATATAATTATATTTATATGACTATTAACTTTATGATATTATACCTCTTACATAATATTCAAATTGTCTTCAAAAAATATATAGACAAAACGGATGGGTATACCTCTGTAACCTTTCCCAGATAAAATAACTTCAATAACTTAAATTCGTGATTCACTTTAACTCTTTTGAATGGGTTGCTAATGAGATTAAAATGATAACATCATCAATTATTATTGAAATTGATATCTATGGGTATAAGAAGCATTATAATATCCTACTCGTATATTGATTGGATACAGAATTCACTTTGGATTATGGTACAAAATGATATCAAAAAAAGAATCTATTTTATATTAAAGGAAAATTGGAATCAAGGCTATGATAATGACTGTATATTAGAAAGAGGATACAATG
>JANSTX010052360.1:0-11561 GCA_027564355.1 Penthetria funebris | reverse complement strand
AATGCCTACTATTTTTATTGCATCAAAATAAATACATTAAATTCTATTAAATGTATACAATTTTTAAAATTAATATATATATATATATATATATATATATATATATATCTCGCACCGAATTCTGCAACTAATTTTATTAGTTAAATTGGATGTGACACAATTATTTAATACAGATTTGCTGTCAATTTATAAAAATAACGTAGTTTATGCATTGTGCAGCAATAATATCTAACTATTCTACTTCGGTCTTACTTAAGTTGTAAAAGTTATGAAAAACAAGTACATAATGTAATATAATTGTTAAAATTCATTAAAATATATTTTTCAATTATTTATTTTTTTCAACGATATATTGAAATACGTTAAAACTATCAAATATATTTCTTTTAAAAAAAGAATCTATATATAATCTTATGTATAACGTTAACTCAGTTCAATTATTAAAGTACTAAAAATACGTAGAAAGGCAGAAACCTAAATAAATACTAACGAAAAGAATTTGATTACAATATATTAACTTACACAGAATATATAAAGTTCAACAGTACATCTTATGTATGCTAATTTGAACATAGAAAGATCGTATAACAAAATTCACTTTGATACAATTAAAATAAAATTTGAAAAACTGAACATGTTAACTTCTTTTTTTTTATTCTTCTTAATTATTTCTTATTACTCGTCGCTAATTTCTCATTTAGTTTCTTGTCGTTTTTTTCTTCTTTAAAATTAGTCAAATAATGGCAAACAAATTTGATTCCAATTTTCATCCCATTTCATTTTCTGAAATTCTTTTAAATTCTTTTGAAATTCTTCCTTTATATTTACCAATGAAATATTTTGTGGAAATTCATAAAACCAATTAAGTAATTGTTCAGCTAATTCATTTGAATTTTCAAAAATAAAACCATTTTTTTCATGTTGAACTAATTCATTTAAACTGAAAACAAAATATACATAAATTTAATTAAAATAATTTATAATAATTTTATGTATATATAATTTGATAAAATTTAAAACAATTAAAACAAACCATTTAAAATTTATGGCACAAACTGGTAATAAACAACCAAACATATCAACAACTTTCATTGGTAAATCTAAGCCACTTGAACTCCAATGTAAACATACACCTAAATCAGATGCAGCTAACATTAATGGATATTCCTCATTTTCCAACCATGGTGTTATTATCGAAATTTTATTCCAATTTTTCTGTCGAATCAATTCTAAATATTGTTCTTTTAATGGTCCTTTACCAGTTATTATACAAATTAATTTTGGATAATTTACTAGAATTGATGCTTTCTTTTCGTATTCTATAAATTAATGAAGATAAGTGAAAATGTTAAGAAATATTATTATTGTGAAAATCTATTGCCAGAGAGAAATATCGATAATCGCTGTTGATAAACAATTTTTTTTAATTCAAATTAGTATTAACCTATCATCATTCTTTACTTCACACGTGAACAAGAGACATCAACGAACAATCACCATTTTTCGCTGCAGTTAACTCCATCCCCTTCCCACTGGCATACTAGCCTTCTAAATGACGGTTCTTTGCCACATTGTTTTTAGGCGACCGCGTCTTCTATTACCCGGTGAATTCTAGTTAAGTACGTATTTTGCAGTGTGTGGCCAATCCAATTCCACTTTCTCCCTTTCTTCTGTTCAACAATTCAGTTCATCGCCTCTAGATCTACCAGTCTGCACAAATTTTCGTTGTATATTGTATTTCATCAGAAAATTTTTAGTATGCTCCTGAGCCACCTATATTGATGAAAACTTGAATTTGTAACACAATATTATTTGTCACCTTCTAAGTTTCGCAGCCACACAATAGTACCGATAAATAATTTGTTTTAAAAGTGCATAACTTAAGATGTTTAGAAATTTGCGATGACCGTGAGCTTAACAAATTTTTGCCGAACATTCTGTATGCGGACATTTACATCTGTTTGAGTACCACAATCAATTGTCGAAAAATTTCCCAAATATTGAAACGTCTGTACGTCATCTATTACTTCGCCATTGACCGCATCTTTAAAACATTTATCTTTAGACAAACTTGTGAGTTGTATTTTATAAATTGTTCTCATGTCTAACTCAGTTTACGATAGCAGTGAACTTAAGATATTTAATTTGTATCATTACTAATCTATTCCTTCCTTTCATAACTAATAAAAACAAGAAAACATTCTCACCGACTTGACTCAATGCGCCTGCGACTCGTTGAACACCGTCACATACCTTGAGATTCACCAACTCGCCGTCGAACCGTTTTTTTACCGCTTCATTCCTATTAGCAATGTTTGTACGTCCAACAATTCTAGTTTGTCTCCTTATGTCTGCCATAATTTTTAGTTTTATCTGGCGAATAAACATGTAATGGTCACTAAAAATATCCGCGTCCCAATCTATAGCTACGAAGCTCTAAACCATCTTTTCCTAATAGTAATGTAATCTGTTTCTGTATCTGTTCTGTAATCTGTATTCTGATTTCTCCAGTGAAATCAAACTTTTTTTCTGTATTTTTTTATGCGCAAATATAATACCACCATTCACAAGGTTATTATTATGGTACAATTCCGCAAACAATTCTCCATCATTGCGTCACCCATGCATATGGCAATATCCGATCTGTTAATCCCAACCAAAGTGTGGAATTTGGCTATAAAAAGTCTCATTGTCATTAGAAGATGCTTGCTCTATGAACTTTGTTACACATTTAACAATATTCTACTATCGAACAATCAGATCTGACATTGACTTCCAGTCGCCAATACTATAAAATTTGCAGATTTTCATTTATTTTAACAATAAACTGAACCCAATATTATGATCTATAATGATTTGGTTTTCCGGCTTTCTATGGTTTTTTTTTTCTCCATCTCGCTCAAGATAAGAATATCGAGTTTGTACCTCCTCACAGTTCATAATTTAAAAAGAATTATTGATAGTGAATTTCATAAGAAAAATATAAATCACCATTACCCTCAAGTGCTTTCAACAAAATACTAAAATCTTCGTCGGGTGTCCAACTAGTACTTGACACAATAATGCCAGGACGTTTTGATTTATAAATAACATTGCCCGTATTTAATTTTTGTGTAAATGCTGTTGACTCTGTAACACCACTTTCTTTAAAATCATGACAATTTCTTGGTAAAAATTCTGGATAATCTTGCGATAATTTCATAAATAATTCATGTTTCTTAGCCAATGAAATTGATTGAAAATGTGGAAATGGACGATCATATAAAACAATTGATCTGAAAGTAGAAAAAACAAATAAATATTAAAATAAAATTAACATTGTTTTAAAGTACATCTTCAGACAGGTTCACCAGGATAGAATACTTAAGAAATAAAACTCACTTAACATTCCATTGTCGTTGTAAATCCTCTTGCATAGCCTTTGTTACACATAAATTTTGATGACTTTTTCGTCCAATAAATGATTCAATTTTTTTTGCAATTTTAACAATTACACTATTTGACGATTTTTGTGTACCACCTAATGCTAATATTGTATACGTATAATTATGCCAATCAATAATAAATTTACTGCGAAATAATAAACAATAAAAATAACAAATAAATAATGTTGGAATTGCCGGTGGATTTTGACATAAAATATATTGTGGTCTTCGTATATTAAATAATGCCATTATTAATGTTAAAATTTGCCAAAATGTTTTAAATATATATTTTATTGTGGTTGGTAAATTTAAATCGGGAAATGGTATTAATTTATGAATTTTCGTATTTGCATCATTTGTTATTTCTTTTAATGGTACACTCTCAACATAACCTATTACATCAACAAGAAAATTATGTTGTAATAAACTTTTTGTATGATATTGCATACGAGGACTACGGCCAATATCACCCATAACAATAACACAAACCGTTTTCGGTGTATTAATTGACATATTGGGTAATTTTATTTGTTTATAATGACGGAAAATAAAATAACAAAAATAAAGGAAAACAAGAAAAATTAGAATTAAAAAAAAATAAATTTGTTGGCAAGAAAGAAGGTACGCAGCAGACATTTGAAATTCATCGAAAATTTCATTCTATAAACATATTTACAGTGTATATATCGAATTTTAGAGCGGAATGTGTTCATGAGTTTCAATAAAATGTTTTATTTTGATTTGTTTTGATCTGCATTGCTACGAATAACTACTTAAATAATTTACTTATTACTACGAATAACTACTAAATAATTAAATCATATGTACCAAATTTAACTGAATTTAAAAATATTACTAGGAAATTCAATCTAATAAACTAAATACAGTATAAATTATATTCATTCAGTCAACAAAATTATATGTTTGTACTTATTTTTTTGGTAGGATTTCTCTTATTAAAATAATGACACGTTTTATGTCAAATCAATGAACGTTTAAATATGGATGTGACACATAAATAATAATATACGAAAGAAATTTACACAAAATAAATAGTTTTAAAATTGAATTTTTAAATAATGAATTTAATATTACTCAGTATTGCTGCTGCATCTTTACTAACTATTCTAGTAATAAGTTGGTTTTACACACGAAAAAATGATAAACAACAATTTAAAGGTTTATTCTTTTTTATCCTATTGAAATAAATTGTATGTAAATTTTTAATAATTTCTTAAGATCAAGCACCACAACGTCGTGTACCCGTTAGAGTACAAGAAGGTGTACCAAGACGAGCCCAATTAGCTATGAATCAAAGATTACGTGCAAGAAATACTGTGGCTGCAACAAGAGGTAATCAACAACCAATTGATGCGGATGGTGTACAGCATCAGGGTAATGAAGATGCAAGTGACAATGACGATAAGAATTTAAACAATTTTGGAGATGAAAAAATTGGTGCTAAGAAACGAGCAAAACTTGAAGCAAAGGCGGCAAAGAAAGTTCAACGTGAAACTGATACACAATTAAGGGAAGAGAAGAAAAAACAAGAGGCGATTAATGATGAAAATCGAAAGAAACAAGAAGAATTGGAAAAGGTATAATAAAAGATATTATAAATAATTTAATTACATTTGTAATTTCTATATATATATATATATATATATATATTAGGTGGGAAGGGTGGTTAATAACACAATCACAAAATCATAGTACACATCATTTTCTGTAATAAAAATTAAACAAGGAAAACACTCGATGAAAATACAGCCAAGCAATATATTTTTGTAGAGTTGGGTAATCATTTTGCGATAAAATTATCATTTCTACATCTGAACAGTTCATTAATTCGAATAATTTTTTTTTTTGTCATCCTTTATATGATGTTAAATAGTAAATAGTAAACAGACATTGTCCCCTTATTTTAATATTTACGGACATCTGATATTAAATAAAAATTAATTAAAATTTTAGGCCATGCCAAATCAATTGAACTTTGTAGTTTAACTGCACAAATTAAATAAACACTAAAGTGCTTACTCATTTTCATTTCGGACAGTAATAATTAATTGCACTGTATTCTTTACTGTTTTAACTCAATTGAATACCATAAACAACACCGCAACGATCCGGAGCACAATTGTGCAATTCAGTTCGGACGCAATGCAGTTGTTGCCAACTTCGTTGCGTGTTTAAACTGTACAGTTTGTGGCGAATTGCACCATTTCCGACATGCCTATTGAATCGCTTAATAATATTCCTATACACTATAATAATAATATTCCAATCCAAAATCAATTAAACAACTGTGCAGTTAAATTGCACAATTTAATTTAACATTAAACTGTGCAGTTTCTTATCGGACATCCAATAATTAATTGCACATCTTTCTTTACCAAATTTCAAAATTCGATTGAATACCACAAATACTCCATCGATGTGGTGTGTGTAAAATTGTACAGTTGTGCAATTTAGTTCAGACACAATGCAGTTGTTACCAACTTAGTTGCGTAGTTAAACTGTACAGTTTGTGGCGTATTGCACCATTTCGGACAGGCCTATTGAATCGCTTAATAATATTCAAATAATATTCCTAAACACTATAGGACAGGCCTATTAGGTCTATCCGAAGTCAATTGAACAACTGTGCACTTACATTGCTCAATTTAATTTAATATTAAATTGTGCATTAATAGCACATTTTTATTTACCAAATTGTTTTCCTCAATTGTTGTCAACTTCATTGTGCATAGTTAAACTGTGCAGTTTTTTGGTGAATTGCATATTTTTGGCGAATTATTTTTTTTCTTTAGCCACAAATTCGATTTGTTATAGCCGTAACAAAATTGAAACATATTTTTTTATCAATTTCCATTGTGCCGTTTTCCAACAGAAAGAAGAACATGAAAAAGAAGAAGCCGAACGTATTGCTAGAGAAAAAAAGGAACAAAAAGAATTGGAGGAATATTTAAAAATGAAAGAAGCATTTAGTGTTGAAGAGGAGGGTTACGATGAGGATGAAGAAAGTGAAAAGGAAAATTTACTTCAAGAATTTATAAATTATTTAAAAGATAATAAAGTTGTGGTTTTAGAGGATTTGGCATCACATTTTAAATTAAAAACACAAGCAGCTATTGATCGTATTCAAGAATTGCAATCACAAGGTATAATAACTGGTGTAATTGATGATCGTGGTAAATTTATTTTTATATCAGAAGATGAATTGATCGCGGTTGCTAAATTTATAAAGCAAAGAGGACGAATTTCCATATCTGAATTAGCCGAATATAGTAATAATTTAATTAATCTGACACCAGTTGTTTCCTGTTAATTAAATAATTATATATTTAATGTGTACATATTACTTTTTATTGTGAGTACTGTTATTTTATTTTTTTTTTCATAATAAAATATAAACATAAAAGAAATTTAGTCATTGTATATAATTTTCAAATACGTCACCATCATATACATCATCATCATCATCATCATCTTCTTCACTACTTGTTACATCAGGATCATTTATTTGTGATTCACATTTTTCACATTTACATATGAAAAGATAATGTTCTTTTAATTCCTAAAATTAAGACCAAAACAAAAAAAAAAAAAAGGAAATCATAATTTTAACTTATAATAAGTTTTTTTTTACTGTACCTTTTGTCGTGAATGTCTACTTGAATTCAATGTACATTCTTCCAAATATGATATAGTAATTTCATCACCAGCATTTATATCATTTAAAGCTTCAATTGCTAATATATGATTTGAATATGGAAATGTTGATTGTGCATTTGGTGAACAACTATGATTTATTTTACTTTGTGTTTGATACAGTGCTGATCCTTCATTATTTAGAAATTGTAATCCAGTTACTGAAGAAAAGAGACATAGAAAAAAAAAAAAAACAAAATCAAATAAAATTATTATATGCATGAAATTGATTTAAGAAAAAAAAAACAACATTAACCATCATCAAGTTTGGTGTATAAATCTTTAATAAACATTTCAAGAGCTGTTTTCTCATCATCTATTAAATTCAAATCAGACGCATTTTTAACCCAAAATCCAAAAGCTGTTGTACCAATACCTTGACCATTTGTTCCAATAATGGCAAAAAATGATTTAAATGCTTCGGGTGTTAAAAACTGTAAAACAATTTATTTTATTAACCATTTTTTTTTTCTTAAATAAATTAGAAATATTGTACTAAAACAAACCATTTCAAATTCATTTGTATTATTAAAAGCATGCAAATAAAATGGATACAATCGTTTTAATTGACTTTCAAAACTATGACCAAGCATTTTATGGGCAATCATTGCATCTTCATTAATTACTTTATTTTGAAAGTCTTTTAAACACTGAAGAAATTCTTCTTTATTCTCTGTTTGTTTATACATTGCCAATAATTTTACAATTAACATAATTGTTGTCGTTTCGGGTGGATAATGAAGTTTTCTAAAATAAATAATTAAAAGAAAAAAAATGAAATTAAATAAATAAATTATAAGGCACATCATCTCATTAGCACGCATAGGCAAGCATTACGATGTTAATTTGTCATTTCTAATATGCATAAATCTAACTTTAAACGTAAACTTAAAAAAAAATATAATTAAAATTTATCAACTGTAAAATGTAATAGGCCTATCCGAAATTAAATGAACAACTGTGCAATTTAATTCAACATTAAACTGTGCATTTTCATTTTCGACCAACAATAAATATAATTTCACATTTTTCTTTACCAACTGTTTGTACAATTGAATACCACAAACACTGCATCGATGCGATGTATGCGAATCTGTACAGTTGTGCAATTTAGTTTAGATACAGTGTCAACTTCAATGCATAATTTTACTGTTATACAGTTTGTGGCAAATTGCACATTTCGGATACACCTATTCACTCTTTAAAATTTAATTCGTGATGATAAATTCAGACCTACATAGGTTGTTGTTATATTTGTTTTATAAAGCATTCGACAAACACGACATTAACATTACCATTTTTTTAAAGTCTTGATCATTAATGAAATTTATTATGATCGAGTTACCGGTGACACCAAGTGATATGGTAAAGATGGGTTGATTAACATCAATAATAGTCGGTTACTTCGCCACTAAAGACACACAGGTGTAAAAATATAATAATCCATTTATGAAATTAACATAAAAATAAATAAATCGGTCTCGACAATGAGCATCACGTACGACACCCTAAGTAGCATTCAGTAAAAGAATATAAAAATGAAAACAATCTGCCTGTGAACCCCGTAACCGCGGACAATCCCTGATAATGACGAATTCTTATGTTATCAATAAAAAAAAAAATTCAACATCAAATTACTTACTTCCATTCATCATTTAATACATTTATCGGATTTGTTTCTTCATTTCGCCTATTACCTAAACACATTGTAAAATGATATTTTTCTGTTGCTTCTGAAAAACATTCACTAGAACAATATTTTATATCACAATGTGGACATGATACAATATTATTAGTCCAAGTTTTCAGTGGTAAACAATCTGCATACGGTAATGATATGGATGAATCACCAGTTAAACGACGTACATTTTCTTCGGGTGTTTCAAGTTGCCTAAAAAAAAAAAAAAATTGGAAAAATATGTAAAAGAAATAATAAAATTATAATATGTACACGACTTTTGCACTTTACCTTAAACAATTTTCGCATGCAAGATATTTATATTCAGCATTCCAAGAAAATTGACATGATACAAATGGTTTTTCTTCGAAAATTGTATCACCCGTTTTAAAGGGTTTTGTTGCAAACATTGCGCGTCCCTGAAAAACAAAATAACGATTTGAAAATTATTAGGAAAATATATGTTTAAAATTATGTGAGTAAGGATTACGGCAACATAAATAATGATCAACTGACATTACTCAATCGGCATCTTCACCTCTCAGTCCGTATATCTCAGTTTATAGCCTTTGGTTTGGGATGTAATGTAAAGGACGATATAATGATGATGTTCTCGTAAGACACACTTTGAAACATTACGGTTTTGTCGTTTTATGTCATGTAAATGAGATTTGGGCATTGAGATGAAATCCGTAATTCATATAATTCTGCTATTGTTGACCGTATTTCTTCACTTGGAGTATGAGTCAAAAATAAATTTGCATAATTGACTTAAAAGTAACGATTTATTCTAGTGGATCATCATAGCACAACACTGTACATTTTTATATTAGAATACTTCATTTTAAGTTAATTGATATTTCTTAGATGGACAATAATTGAATTCTGGGTAAATTAATATAGAATACTCTGTAATTGTAATTTTAATGTTTGTTCAGCATATTTTTTTTTTGTACCCTCGAACATATACTATTTAATTCTAAGTACTGAATATTTTATAAAAGGTAGTTGAATAGCAAGTCATCTTAAACACGTCCATATGATAGCCGATTGATTAAAACAGCGCTGTTATCCGTTGAATCATCAAATTGGAATATTTATTAAAAACAAAGTAATGTGCTTGAGCTTATTGTAATTATCAAACATAAAGATGCATTTAACTATTAAACATAATGTTAATTGTTGGCAACTTAATTTCAATTATTGTCATCCAGATAATGACTATGTGTGAGAATGAATACTGTCTGAATGACTAAACCGGTTAATGTTATTTTGTGAGGTTACACTGAATATATTTAATTTGAGTAAATAATTGATAATAAAAAACATAATAATACCTTATCGATAGTGTTCCGTATTTCATATCCATTCATATTTATAATATTTTTTTAATAGTCAGAAGAATGTTGATAAATATTATTAATTTAAAAACCCACAAAAACTATATTAGAATCTAAACCTGCTGAAACAAAACATAACCTTTTAATAATAATATCGAATGTTAATTAGGAATTCGTTCATTAAATTAATGTGTAAAATTGAATCGACTAGAAATTGTCATTAATTTAATTTTTAAATAATTAAAAATCAATGAATTAATTATTAATTAATGAATAAGTACATTTAAATTTTAATTTAATCTCTTTAAAAAGAATAAAATATTAAAACAAAAAATGTTTTATTGTCACAATTTTGCAAGAATACGAACATCTACCAGATGAACAGTGAGCGAGAATTTAGAAATAATATATATATATACAGATATATATATATATATTTGATTTGACGTTGACGTGTCGCGAAAATCTCATCGAATAATTTCTTACGATTTTCATTTATTTATAAATTTTCTATTTAATTTTTATTTATAGTAAAATAATAAACAAAATAAATTATGATAAAATATATTATCTCTAGTGCATTAATAATATGTTTAGTGCAATTTACAAATGCACTATATTTTCATATAGGAGAAACGGAACGTAAATGTTTTATTGAAGAAATTCCGGATGAGACTACAGTTATTGGTAATTTTATTAATAGATTTTTTGCTTTTACATATTTTTTTTTTTCAATTTAATCAATTATTGACAATAATATCGAAATTTATTTTTTCATTTTTATATAGTTAATTATAAAATAGAACTTCATGATCCAAGATCGGGTGGTTATATGAAACCATCCACTGGAATTGGTATGCATGTTGAAATTAAAGATCCAGATGATAAAGTAATTTTGTCACGAGTTTATAGTTTTGAAGGTAAGGCAAAAATGCAAATTTAATAAATTTAAATATAGGCAATTATTTGAATAATGCAAATGAAAGTTTATCAAATTTATGTAATCAAATTCTTGAGTGGGTTTTTTTTTTATTTATTTATTTTTGTTTTTATTGTAAATATCATCGCTACGATAACGTGCATTAATTGATATTGATTATGTACGGCTTTTCCTGAAACTTTTACGTAACACATTGCATGGTTGGGATGTCATTAATAATCTCGACAATGTCATCGAATATTTGTGCATTGAACAGCATTTCGACGTTAAATTATCGTATTTAATTTACACGTCACACATCAAATGTCAGCCCCAAGATTTATAAATTTAAATCTTTTAATTCCAAATGTTGAATTCAGAAAAAGAAAGAAAAAATTGCAGAATATGTGTAAAGAAAAAACCCTTCTGTAGGGTTCTGGCAAAATTAAAATTTAAAAAATTTATTAAAGGTAGAAAAAAATTTA
>JANSTX010052349.1:0-11563 GCA_027564355.1 Penthetria funebris | reverse complement strand
TAAATAAAATTTTTAAATTTATCCAAACCTTTTAGCATTACCCAAAAAATCAACGGAATTATTTTTATTCGATGAGGTAAACCATGTTGCCGAATATAAATCTAATGGTGCCTTATAACAATCATATTTTATACTTTGTGTACAATACAATGAATGGGAAATTAATTCTTGTAACATTTCCGTTGAAAATTCACGATATTTTATATTTATACTGAAATCAACTTCTTTCACTGAACGTACATCATATTGACTGGGCAAATTATGTTCAACAATTGTTTTCGTTGCATTTTCTAAACTTTGAAAATCACATTTTACATGTGCCGGCGGATAAATACCATTACCATCAATATCAATTAAATAGACATCCGTTTTTGTGTAACCCAACAGTGCCAATTCTTCGCATGTTTTACGATATTTTGCAAAATGACAATTTTTACCAATGTAACCGGTACCCTTGCAATCACACGTTATACGATCATCTTTAACAAAACATTTACCACCATGTTCACATGTATTCGGTCGTTTACATGGATCAATATATTTACAATTATCAAGTGCAACTTCGCCAACAACACGTTCAGTTTTAACAACATATCGTGGTTCAATCATAATGCCATTTATTTCTAAATCTCGCATGCAACCAATTAAACCGGATGTTGCCGCCCTTAAACTGCTGCCAATTATTACTTTATGACCCATACTAAATGTTAAGCCATACATTTTTGATTCCGATTTTTTATAATCGACCGTAAATTTTATTTCACCATTTTTATATAGTAATTCAATAGCATGCCATGTTGTAGCACTATCGATTGGAATTTTTATTGGATTTGTTATATTATTTGTGACATCTGGTGTAAAATCGAATCCCAATTCATCGTTTGCTAGACGAATCTGTAATATATATTGAAAAGATACAAAAAAAAAAAACAATAATGAAAAAAAAAAAATTAGAAAAACAATACGAGTATTGAATGGAAATCAATGAAAATATAAACTAATGAATTGAAGGGTGGAAAAAATTACGTTTTAATGGTTTTTTTTTATTCCAATGAATAAGGTACTAGTTAGAGTTTAACGGTAATGTAAATACATTATTGTTTTTTTCTCCAATAATTGAAATATTGGTATTGATATTTTGTTACATTAAAATTTATATTGATATTGTTCGGAGCTGAGCAAATTTATAGACATAAATATTAATTGAACGTATATAATTGTTAAATCAATAATGGAATGAAACTTGTTGATTTATTATAAATAAATACTGCAATTGTTCCGGTTATAAAGACTATATTGCAATTGAATGTACAAAAATGAAATGAAAAGTGTTTTAGAATGTGTAGAGTTAATTTTCTTAAATCGCAACAGGTTCTTTGAATTACCCAAATAACGAATTGATCTTATGTTGAAGCCATCGTAGTGGAATGCTTTATTTTTTTTTTTTATAAACTAAATTCAGAATTTTCGACATATTACATTGCGATCAAATTCAGAATTCTGGTTTAATTCCGGAATTTTATAAAATAATTTAAAAAACAAAGAAATTAAATGATTTTTTACCATAAATTTAGTTCATAAAATATTCTAACAATTTCAATAATAAATAATGAAATAATTGAATAAATTTTAGTTTAATTTTCACTTTGTGTTTTGAAAAAACCTCTTAAAAAACACCAGCAAGGTATTAAATATTTTATCATTAAGTCTTGATCGAATTTTTGTTGAAAATGTAGAATGTAGAATGAACACTCTGATTCTACACTAGTTAAAGTAATTTTTAATAAAATATATTGTAGAGCTTCTATAAAAGCAGTCCTGTCTGGATTCACATTCATCCCAAAACTTGATTTCATTTAGAATTTCGGATTGAATCAATGATTTTCTTTTAATAACTTTTGAGCTTGATTTTGAAATTGATTGGTTTATTTTCTGCTGAAGCATTTTTCGATAAACAGGATACAGTTTCCAATGATCCGATTATAGGTTACTTCGACATTTCTGGATTAAGGAAATTATGACTTTATAGTTCTTCTGCGATTGATTTGAACTTCCAACTATTTTTTGATGTCATGATCAATTTCATCATTCAAAATGAATTGCAGCAACATCTGCAATTCATTTTGTATTCCTTCATATCATCATCTTCATCACTTAAATCTTCCTCATCAGAATCCAGATTTATAGGCACTTTCATAATCATCTACACATCTTCATCTGCCTCTTTTTCTTATAAATCACGTTCACAATTATTGCAATCTGAATACCATGGGCAAAACATAATTTTTTTTTTTCACATGGTAATAAAATCTAACCAATTTTTGTATCATAACAAAACCATCAGTTATAATACACAAAATATCGTTTCTTATATTTAACCGAAATGATTCTAACTTGTCGTCCAACAATTCTTCAAATCCCAAATCAACTAATAATTCGATAAGTCCCAAATTCCAGATAATTTTCGATTCATGAATGATAACATTCATAAAACGTACGTTTTGCGATTACTTAATTGTTTTGCTGTAATCTATCATGACTTTCTGCATGCTGTTAGGTGATTTGGAATATCACCGCATTTACGCATTATTAAACACTTTCTTAAATCGTTTGATATACAAAAAACGCAAAATGGTAAATCGTTCACTCATCTTGTGTTACGACTAACACCGTACATTCATCTTTTCCGATTTAACAATTTCCATGCGATTAGCGATTACTTAATTGTTTTGCTGTAATCTATCATGTCTTTCTGTACGCTGTTAGGTGATTTTGGAATATCACCGAATTTGATTTTAAGATTTCATTGATTTTTGGCTTGAAAAAATCATTGATCGTGCTGGTTTTTCTGGTTTTGCTCACACCATTTTCGCTACTGTTACATGTAGTAGCTGAAAAAATAATAAATTCATGTGCACAATATTTAATGTGCGGTAGAGTTTTTCATGTACAAATTCGAAAAATTTTCGGACGAACTTCTTAAATTCCGGAATACGAAAATTCAGTTTTGCATTCCCTCTGGTCGTAGGTTATCATCGACAAATTCGGACGAACTTCTTGAATTCCGGAATACGAAAATTCAGTTTTGCATTCCCTCTGGTCGTAGGTTATCATCATTTAAAACTTTATGTCTCAACAGCTTTAGAATTTGTCGATCCTATCCAAATCTTTTATTTTATTCGTGCATTACTTAATTTACTTAACCAATAAAACCTCTAATTTCAACTATTCAGAAATATTTAATAAATTTGTTGTTTAAATTATCTTCAGAACAAATCGAAAATATATTAAAAAAATGATCATGGACCACATTTTCAATTGACAATAGAAAGGATAGTGTTAGAAGATGATAATGCTATTTTTTGCATATAATATAAAATTTTACATAAATGTTTCTGCAAAGAAATCTAAATTATTATAACAAAAATTGAAATTTTCTATTCTATGAAAATATTACTACATTTATAACACATACGACGAGTCTGTTTGAATGTTTTTACCTAATAAAATACTTTGGATTCCTTATACCTTACTTATATACGAATATGTATCTTACCTCCCAAAATCCATTTCCTTCAGATGTAACAACTTCACCGTATGCTAATACGGCTGTTGTACGATTACTACGAAAATCGAATTTTATATTAAGTTCATCCACTTGATTTATCGGCCACCATATATGAGATGTCGCAAATGGATATGTTATCGGTATTACTTCAACATCGGCTTCATAAAATTCAGCTTCTAAAACACCTACATAATAGAAAATTTACATCATTTTTTCAATTACAAAGAGTATATAGTCGGAATTTTTTATTTATTACATTTTCGTACTCTTATATGAATATGAATAGTAAAAATAATATATCAGGATTAATATATGTGAATAGAAAATTTCAAATTATTATTAGAACATACCAATATAATGTACTTTAGGATTTCCTTTTTTTAATTCATATAAAATTGCAATATCATTATAATAAACATATTTCAGAACACCAGCAAAATTATTATTTGATGATAAACCTTTCTTTTTATGCAAGTCAGTACCACCACCGAAATAAATTTCTGGATCAAATAGAAGATTTGTTATTGAACCCGGTATATCCATGATTTTCATTTGATCATCTAATATAATCTTAACAATTTTATGGTCATGAAATATTGTTAAATTATGCCAATAGTGACTTGTCAATTCATTGCCTAATACAGCAGTCATTATACCATCGCCAAAATCCAATTCAACATATAATGAATGATTTTTGATTGATGTGGCAATATATTGATGTTTTAGTGATTCACCACTTGCATAAAATAATGCCGAATCATCGTATCTTGTCTTGAACATTAAACTTATACGTGTCATTGGTGAATGAACTCTATCTTTCCAATCATAAATTCTGTATGATACATAACTGGATCCCCTTAATGTGAGAATTGTTGCAGCTGAAAATAAATATATATAAACATGTATTTATTTATTTAATATTTTGATATGAGGATATACTAGTATTATATTTTTTATGGGAATTTATTTAATTTCATTATTGGGATAATCGCTCAGTTGCGTTGCGGAAAAAATTATATATGTAATTTAATACATAGAAACTTTCACTAAGGAACTATACAAAAATGATCTCTAAATGAACGGATACTATAAAAGGCTATCTACGGTATAGCTCTACAAACTATCATTTAATTAACTATTGGTTTGAGAACTTCTGTCAGAATCATTATAGAATTATCAAATACTTGATGTGACAAAAATGTGTCGGAATTGAAAATGGTTTGCTTATAACGTTAAATTGCTTGGACCTTCGATTCATCGTCTGTCGCTATATTCTCACGACTTTTCTTATTCAATTTTCTCAGTCAATTAATACTTCGTTCATTGATAAGTCATTGAATTCTAATCAACATTTTTGTAAATTTAATATAATGTGATTAAAGCTCATTATATATTTCTGTTTTATATACAGAAGTCCCAATTTTACCGATGTCTGGCTCTGTTTATGTTTGAGAAACTTTCTGATATTTCACATAATATTTCTTGGTTGATGCATTTTGATGTTAACGACAATCATGGCATTTCTGCGGAACACTTTGCTAGTATAAAATTTCTCGATCAACTAATTGTCAGTTCTACGCGCGAATCCCATACATTTCTCATCATAATCCATACCTTGTCCACCTTTTTTTTTTACGTCACTTGGTGATAAATACTCTATAACATCGAATGAACGAGTCGTGTTTGACACTACGATATGGTAAATTTGAATGAGTTACGAGAATTCTACAACATTGTCAACTAGTATGATTAGCTTTCAGTTGATGATCTGGATCGTGCGATTTTAATATTTTCGTTCATTTTCTTCAATGGGATGAGTATTTTTTAAATCAAGTTCTTTTAAATTAATTAAAAAGAATCTCCTATGATTCACGTGACGTGTTATGGTTGTCATGTTTTCTAACAACTCTGGGAAAAAACGCTACCATTTTTTTGCCTGTGACTGTCCTTCGGCTTCGAAGATACCCAATGTTCTGTCAAATTACAAAAAAGAGATCTTAATCTGACCCTTACAACAACAGACTAATTATCATAATTTTATATTATCTAAAATTTTGAAAAAATTCTAAAATATCTTATCTTATTAATGATCTGCAGTATGGATTTCGCTCCAGAAGGATTAGGAACATTCACATGTTCGGCGAAACGATTGTCCTTGCACTTATTATATCTGAGGCATTTAATCGGTGTCGGCATGGTGTACTGCCGTTTAAACTTAACTCATACGATATTTATGACCACATAAGAGCGTGGATATCTGATTTTTTGATGCAGCTCTCAATTCGGGCCAGTCTGTATGGTGTTACATCTGACCTATTTTCATTAGATGCGGGTGTGCCTTAGGGGTCTGTCTTATCTCGTACTTTTTTTTCTCACTTATTCACCCCTCCCCCTCTCCACTTCGCCGACAGAATTCAAATGCGAGGTTTTCGGTTTATAGGTGATACTAAAATCATTGATTAAATTGATTCACATCAGTACAGGCGCAATCTGGATACGTTAACTTTATTTTGTAGATACTACCATGGTGATTGCTCTGCTGAGATCGGCAATACAATTCCCGCTCTTTGGATATTTCCATTAAATACCAGACTGGTTTAATCATCACACAATCGCGTTCTGTCTGAACATGATGTCAGTATACACATACATTTGTTACATACATTTTTTCTTTAGTATAAAGATTAGTCGTACATAAATACTGATAAAAATACAAGCAGTCAGTCTGGTAGATAGATAGACAGAAAGACTTACACACATATAGTCAAACGTACAAACAGGTGGACATTTGAACAGATATATAGACGAATAGATAAACACACGCAAATGAATAAACTTTTTTCAAGAACATATCTTATCTAATATTATAGGATCGCAACGAATTTACGCCTTTCGAATTTTTCGAATAATTAATGACATATTTGTATAAATCAAAATTAATCAAAAATCTATATGTCGATTTATCGATCAACTTGTTACAAGATGATTATTCATTACTTCCAATTTTTGCTCGCAGTCATGAAATAGTATAACAATTCTGACTTAAAATTAATTATCTCCGTAAATTGGAAAACTTGAATTTGTTACATGATGATTATTCATCACTTCCAATTTTCGCAGTCATGAAATAGTATAGCAATTGAGACTTGAATTTAATTATCTCCGCAAACTGAGGGTTTGTGCAATTTGTGTTAAGTGTCATTGAACATGAAAACATAATGTCGAATTGCTCCAAATCACATACAACGTATTACACTTTCAGGGGTGATGATTAATTGTGGCAACGTTTCACAAATGTTTTAGCGAATTTAAGTAGAAATAGGGTATGGCATCTACGACTTGTTTTTGAACACTATTGTTTTGTGTAATTTCACAATGTAAGGGTGTATGTAATATCTTCTAACAACTCGATTTTTTGGTCAATTTTACTTTGAACTTAAACAAACAGCGACGACTCGTTCTCACTTTTTATCTATTTAAGAAAGCATACTTAATTTTACAATAATTATTATATTTTATTTAAATTAGAATTTCTATTCGATTATTTTATGATTTATTAAATTTAATTATACTACCTATATTTATTTAAGCAAAAAATGACATCAAATATAATTACCATAATAAATTTAGACCGAAAAATAGGACCGAAAGGGAAACACTTTATTTTTTGTTTTTTTTTTTTTAAATATGCAAATTGATGATTTAAATTTTAAACGTATCTCAATAAATTTAAATAAAAACCCTGATATTATGTACCGAGTATTTTATACGAGTATTATATTATACACACATTTATGTACATACATTTTTTGTAAATATAAATTTACATCTAACCCTCACCACACTGCAATAGACAATATTTTCATTTATATAAAAATAATATTTATTACCCTTATTTACAATCTTATCAGTTGATTGATACCATACACATTCATCTTATTTATATAAAAAAATATTATATAACATATCTACTTACTATAAATATCACATTGTTCTCCCTCATAATAAGTTCCAAAACAATCACACGAAATATCGTAATAATGGTTTATACATCTTGAACCAACAAAGCACAGATTTTGTCTGCTATAACATTTATTAAAGCAACCCTCTTTAACATTTTCATGTTTTGTAGCAATTAGGGGTGTTATCGGTAATAGATCTGATGCTGCTTTACCGGAACTAAGTACCACATTACGTATACAACCAACGAATGATTCAATTATATATTTTACACCATGTAATTTTTCTTCAGAGCTTAGACCTTAGATTACATTTCATCATATAAAAACAAAAATGAAACGAAAATGAAACACAATTTGAAAAAGGACGAAAAAAGAAAAATTAAATTAAATTAAATTAAATTAAATTAAATCTTTTTATCTTAGGTAATCAAAAAAAACAAAAAAAAAAATTAAATTAAATACTAAATAAATAAAAATAATATACAATCATCTATACCTCCAACCAGAACAACTGAAGGTAAATTTGTTGAAACACCATAATTAGTATCATGATTTAATCCTTTCAAATAAACTTCCTCTTGATTATCATCAACTGTAGCTATTAATCTGGCACCATGAACATCAATTCTCACCTAATTTTTGTAATACAAGTCACGTAAATATAAATTTTTACAATTTTGCTGGAAAAATTTTTTCACATTTTCTTTTTCTTTTTTACTTTTTTTATTCGTTTGTTTATTTTTCTATATGAAAATGCAATTTATTATCATTTTCCCATTTATTATATTTTTACTTACCATTACATTATGCCATTCGTCTCTATTCAAACCCTCTCCAACTGTCACACTGGTTGAATGTTTACCAAATACGTGAACAACTTTTAATTGTCCTTTTTCAACTATAACATATAGTGCATAAGGATCCAATTCTATTCCATCGGGATTTTTAACATTGTGATAAACTAGTAAACCGTGTGGAAGACGTGTCTTGAATTGAAATGAAATTTCTCGACATAATCTAAAAGAAAATAATAATGAAAAAAAAATAATAAAATAATGAAAATATTATGCATGGTCTATGGGTATAGAGGTCGAGTATAATATACGAGTGTACAACAGTATATAACACATAAAGGTGTGAAATGAAAACTAAAAAACATATAAAGAAAAACTTTGATTAAAAAAATTATATATAAACCTACTTATATAATATCCTTTTGCTTTTAACTAAAGGAAACTAACTATGGGACTCATAAGTGAACCTGCATATTGAGTAGATTCTTGACTTTGATAGATATTTTTGTATTTTAGAGATATGAAAATATATATAGAAAAAATCCGTGTTTGTCAGCAGTTGAAGGAAAATTAAGAAAATGTTTCGTATTGTTTAATGTGACAATTGAAAATATTATTTAATTTTATCGTTCATTGTTTTAATTATACATAAATATTAGAGTACATCCTTCCTCACTGTATGTTTCCTCCATTCATAGGTTTTTTCCATTTTATCATTTCTGGTTTTGTAAAACAATTATTTTTCTCATTTCATTCAACCAATTATTTTTTTCTATTTAGAAAATAATAATTAAATGGTAGTTACATGAAGTTTAATTTTCAATCTAAAAATGAGATAAAATGTTTATAATTATTATTACACTTACACAAAGGCAAAAATAGGTTTAGCTTTATTGGATATGTAGACGATGTATCCTCTGGGGACTTACAAAATTTGTTGAATTTACGATATGGACCTTTAATTAAAACCCTTTAAAACAACAGTGATTCCACTCAATGGAAGAAATAATTTAAACATCTCTAACTTAATTTTATATATAACCCTAATATAGGTGTCAGTAATTAACATGAAATTCTTACAGTGATATTGTTGCGAGAAAAATTAAAAAAAAATTATTGTGTTCTAGTGCAATATTGCTGCTAGGAAACTAACAGTGGATAATTAAAAAACAAATGTAGACTCCACAGAAGTCATAAAATTAGTGTTACATCATTAATTAAACATGAGTGATAAACCATGTTGCACTTGTGTTGTTTTTGCTCAATTTAATGAAAGAGATTAGTAGTATCGTGAGATGTGCAATGAAAATGATAGACCGTTGGTTCCGGAAATGTGAATTTAATGTCAATCCTGATAAGACAGAATTAATACTGTTTACCAAAAGAGTAAAAATTTCTATATTTAAGGTTCCAAAGGTCGGAGATACAACTCTAGTACTATCTCATAGAACTAAGTATCTTAGCGTCATCCTAAATCGTCAAACTGAATTGGGAACCTAGCATTCAAGAAATGAGTAGTAAAGGGGCTTGCACGAATTTTTACGTCTGGTAGTAGAATGTTTGGTAAAACATGTGAACTTCAACCTAGTATGTGGCTCTCATCATCTAAATATTTACACCTTGAGGGCACATAGGGCGATGTTAATTTGCCGTTTCAAAGATGTATGTAACATCAAATGTAAACTTAAATAACTATAATTGAAATTTGCCAACTGGAAAATATGAGATCAATCATAATTAGCCAGTTATACACTTGAATATTTCAATAGAGTGGTGCATAAATCCCCAGCTACCTAGTTTATTGATGAATTGTTTTTTCAAACAGTCGACAAACACGATATTAGAACCATCTTTTTAGTCTGGATCACATGTGTTATTACTGGCATATACCGTAATCGAGTTACCGGTGACACCGCGTGGAAGTAAAGATTGATTGAGTAACCTTGATGAATGTTGGCCACTCAATTTGTATCCTATGTGGTTGTACATAGCAGTGATATCACCCACCCTCAATTACGGTTCATTGATATTGTATCCGGCCTTAGACAGGGCTGCAACAGAACTGGGATGTCGCGGGGGGCAGAGATGCGTTATGAGGGGCATTACGGGGATGCTAAGAGCGGTGCTCACGAAGACGCCCAACGTTCTACGGGCGGTGCATGTTTCTTCGCCACTAAGTGCACCGAACACAGAAATTGACCTTTACTATGAGAGAACGACCAATGCTAGATGGAAAAGACTGCGTTCGTGCAGATTATGCAGTATTACTTGGCTCGAGTATTAACGAGGTAAAACGGAGGAACAGTTCTGCTGATACTGATACTAATATATAGATAACATATTATCATTATATTATTATCAAATATGAAACAATATGAAGACGCAGAAGATTGAACGTGTGGTATTATTTTATTAATTACCACAAAGGGTATAATCAACATCGTTTGGGCAAATTTAATTATCAATGTGTAACCTTTTGCCCATTAATAAGATAACATATTATCATCTTTTCTCACATAACATTTCGATTCACAAGTATTAATGATGTGAACGCTATTTGACCACACAATTGTATTTCCATTACTATTAAATGTTTCGCAATCTAATTTAAAAATTTATTTAGAAATATAGATGATGTTTGTATAATCTGTTTTTAATAATAAATGAAGTAGCCAAATAGCGCCTAAAAATTACCCAACAAATATTTTACTCTCAGGAAGTATCACCAATAATAAGACAAATACATTTTCTGTGATTTTTATGGATATCTTTGAATATATGGGTTTGAGTTACTAAGAACAATATTATATACATTCTTAAACAACACTTAAATGAAAAAAGAAAGGGCATCACATACAAATGTAGGTAGACCGGGAGTCAGATAAATTAGTGAAATTATAATCATCTCAATGGTTCATAATTCTATTTGGATGACATTTTAATTGACAAAATTATGCAATTGTGAAGGTGTAACTTTCAATTTACCTTCTAAATTCAAATTTAATCAAGCTTATTGTATTTTGCATACTTCTTTGACAAACTATAGTATAACTTTGTATAGTGTATATGTACAAGTAAAATTTCAAAGGAGTTAATTAAAATAATTTTAATGATGTCAACAAATTCTCAACTTTTACGTAATTAAAAAAGAGTAAATTTTATTTTTGATGGAATTTTTGCTAATATTTTTCCACTTCAATATTTTCTTGCCGAGAAAAGCAATGTATATACTTACTATA